>VONZ01000155.1:337500-527500 GCA_012976165.1 Labeo catla | reverse complement strand
ACAGGTTCACATAAACAATAAACAGTCCAGTCGGTAACAAGAAGGCAGTCCGTGAAAATAACGCTCAGGATTGCTAGCATGGCCAAACAAAACTTCGCGAGGAAGCCGCCGAAGCGGCGTCCTAAAATGGCCGACCGAGCGGAAGTGACCCGGGCGAGCCGGAACCGGAAGGCGGGGTCCCAGGTACGGGGTAATGGGTAATGTAGTGTGTTAAAAGTCCGGAGATGGTTCCCGCTGACGGCGGTCGGAGGGAGCCACAGAGACCGCGTTTGTGACAGAGCCCCCCCCCTGCGAGCGACTCCTGGCGCGAGGAGGTGCCCGACGCCGGGGTCTACCCCTCCTACGGGGAGCTGGTCGATCTGGGTGTAGTGAATGGAAGTCCGTAGTGAGTGAGGGGTCCAAGATGTCTTCAACATCGACCCAGGATCTTTCCTCAGGGCCGAAGCCCTCCCAGTCGACCAGATATTGAAGTCGACCTCTCCGGCGTCGGGAGTCCAGGATGGTGTTGACCCTGTAAACCTCCTCGCCGTCGATAATGACAGGGGGTGGCTCCTGTGCGGCGGTCTCGTCTAGGTTCTCCACTCCTTCCGGACCGACAGCAGGCTTAAACAGAGAAACATGGAAAGTTGGTGAGATACGGTACTCTGCGGGGAGAGCCAAACGAAACGAGACAGGTGTAATCTGTTTAATTATTTTGAAGGGACCCACGTACCTGGGACTGAGCTTTTTGCAGGGTAAGCGTAACCGGAGGTCCCGAGTGGAAAGCCAGACCCATTGGCCAGGCTCATACGGAGGGTTGGGTCGGCGATGACGGTCGGCCTGAATCCGGGTACGGTGCACTGCCCTCTGCAGGTGTACGTGGGCTTGATCCCAGGTCTCCTCGCTGCGCTGAAACCATGAATTGACAGCCGGGAGTTCTGAAGGTTCACCTGACCAGGGAAACATGGGTGGTTGGAAGCCTAAGGTACATTGGAAAGGGGTTAGGTTAGTGGCAGGTTTCCGAAGAGAGTTCTGGGCGTATTCGGCCCAGAATAAGAAACGACTCCAGTCCTCCTGATGATTCTGGCAATACGAGCGGAGGAAACGGATCAATTCTTGATTGAGTCGTTCGGCCTGGCCGTTGGCCTGTGGATGGTACCCCGAGGTGAGGCTGATGTTGACCCCCAGAAGATGGAAGAAACTGGCCCAGAGACGAGAGGTGAACTGGGGTCCACGGTCGGAAATGATGTCTTCAGGCAGACCGTAGATACGAAAGACCCAGTTACAGAGTAGCTCGGCTGTCTCCATGGCTGTGGGGAGTTTCGGTAGGGGAATAATTCTGCAACCCTTAGAGAACTGATCGACGATGGTGAGGATGGTAGTGTGTCCCAAGGAGGGAGGCAGATCGGTGATGAAGTCGATGGCGAGATGTGACCAAGGGCGTTGTGGTATCGGTAAGGGTTGGAGAAGGCCGGCGGGCAAGCGACGGGGAACCTTGGTGGTGTTGCACACCGAGCAGCCCCTGATGTGGTTGATAGTGTCCGAGCGCAGCGAGGGCCACCAGAACCTGTTGCTGACTAAACGAAGGGTGGCCTCGATGCCAGGGTGACCTGAGCTGGGAGCAGAGTGGACCTCAGTCAAGACTCGTGAACGTAACTCGGATGGCACGTAAGTACGGTCGTCAGGACATTCAGCGGGTGTAGGGTCCTGGGTCTGTGCTTCCTGAATCTCCGTCAAGATGTCCCAGACCACAGGTGCCACAATCACAGAGGAAGGCAGAACTGTTTCCGAGGAGCTGAGAGTGGTCTCGGGTTCATGAATGCGGGAAAGGGCGTCCGCCTTGGTGTTCTGTGAACCTGGACGATAGGTTACCTGGAAGTCAAAGCGTGTGAAGAACAAAGACCATCTGGCCTGGCGATGATTTAACAGTTTTGCTGAGCGGAGGTATTCCAGGTTCTTATGGTCGGTTAGAACCATAAAGGGGTGCTTGGCACCCTCGAGCCAGTGCCGCCACTCCTCAAGGGCTAGTTTAATCGCCAGCAGTTCACGGTTACCCACATCATAGTTCCGTTCAGCCGGGGTCAGCTTGTGAGAATAATAAGCACAAGGAAAAGTCTTGCCTGGCTCTCCCTGCCGCTGGGAGAGGACCGCCCCAACACCTGTGCTGGAGGCGTCCACCTCTACAATGAAAGGTCGTTCGGGGTCAGGATGGTGGAGAATGGGTGCAGTGGTGAACCTGTGACGGAGGTCGTCGAAGGCCTGAATGGCTGGTTGAGCCCAAGCTAGGCGGGAAGTACCTTTTTTCACCATGGCCGAGAGGGGAGCTGCAACCGTGCTGAAATGGCGAATGAATCGGCGGTAGAAATTGGCAAAGCCGAGGAATCGTTGAAGTTCCTTAAGGGTGGTGGGTCGAGGCCAGTTGAGAACAGCGTTGACCTTCTTCTCATCCATAGCCACTCCCTCTGAGCTAATAATGTATCCGAGGAAGGAAATCCTGTCTTGGTGGAATTCACATTTCTCCTCCTTGGCGTACAAATGGTGAGAGATGAGTCTTTGCAGTACTGTTCTAACATGGTTGACATGCTCGTGGAGGGAGTTTGAGAAGATCAGGATGTCGTCTATGTAGACGATGACAAAGCGATTGAGCATATCACGGAATACCTCATTTATGAAGGCCTGGAAGTAGGAAGGACTGTTGGCCAGGCCGAAGGGCATGACCCGATACTCGTAGTGGCCAGACGTGGTTGAGAAGGCCGTCTTCCATTCGTCCCCTGCACGAACTCGAATGAGGTTGTAGGCCGAGCGGAGATCCAGCTTTGTGAAGATCTTGGCGGATCGCAGTTGTTCCAAGGCCGCAGGTACGAGCGGGAGTGGGTAACGATACTTTATGGTTACCTCGTTCAGTCCACGGTAATCGATACAGGGTCGGAGTCCGCCGTCCTTCTTTTTAACGAAGAAGAACCCGGCCGAAGCGGGTGAGGTGGATGGTCGGATGAAACCCTTAGCCAACTCCTCCTGGATGTAGGTGTTCATGGCCTCCGATTCTGCGTGGGACAAAGGGAAGATGCGCCCCCTAGGGGGTACAGCTCCTGGGACGAGGTCAATAGCACAATCTCCTGGGCGGTGAGCAGGCAGATGGGTGGCCTTGGTACGACTGAAGGCCTCCAGGAGGTCCTGGTATTCGGCAGGTATGGTGTTGGCAGGGGTATGGATCTGAGGCTGGTGGTCCGGCCTGGCCTGAGATTGGAGACAGTGCTGGTGGCAGCGTGGTGACCAGTGGGTGATTGTGCGGTTAGCCCAGGTGATGGAGGGACCGTGAAGGTGCAGCCAGGGGTATCCCAGGATGACGGGTGACTGGGGTGATGCAATGATGAAAAGGCGGATGGTCTCTTGATGTGATGGTTCGATTCGGAGAGTGAGATCGCCAGTGGTGTGGTGAATTCTTCCTGAGCCTAGCGGTCTCCCGTCGAGGGCAGCCACTGTGACAGATGGAGAACAAGGGAGAACAGGAAGGTGGTTAGTAGCGACAAAGTCAGCATCAATGAAGTTACCAGCTGCGCCAGAGTCAATCAAAGCGTGAGTCGCGATTGACACTTCTCCAAAAACAATGATTACGGGTAACTCGCATCGGTTAGAAAGCAGTTCGTCGCTACTCACCGAGGAAGATGGACGTGGTGGACGGGTGGGGCAATTAGCCCGAATGTGGCCCGCCTGACCACAATACAGGCACAGGTTGGAGCGGAGCCGTCTCTCTCTCTCCTCCAAAGTCAGCTTTGTTGATCCCAGCTGCATGGGTTCGGGACCCGTCTCGGTGGAGAGCGGCGGCAGGGGCAGAGGAACAGAAGAACGATTGGATCTGCGGGCCCGCATCACGTTGTCCACACGAATGGAGAGGTCTATGTACTGTTCCAGCGTAAGATCCTCGTCGCGGCAGGCCAGCTCCACCTGGAGGTCGGGATGCAATCCGCGACGATAATGGAGCTTGAGCGGCTCATCATTCCATCCACTTTGTGCGGCGAGCGTGCGGAAGCTGAGAGCATAATCGGCGGCGGTCCTCCTGCCCTGCCGTAAAGCCATGAGTTGCTCCCCCGCCTCACCGCTCTCGGTGCTGGGCTGGAACACCTCTTTAAACCTCTGCAGAAATGCGGCGAAAGTCGGGAAGGTGGGACGATCCAACCGCCAAACAGCTGTGGCCCATTCCAGGGCTCTCCCGCACAATAATGAACATACAAAAGCTATCTTACCCTCGTCTGTTGGGTAGAGATGAGGCTGCTGGTTAACAAAGAGCGAACACTGCAGCAGGAAGCCTTTGCATTTGGCCGCCGTACCGTCGAATTTCTCGGGGAAGGCTAGACGAGGACTGGCGGCAACGGGAGGAGTGGTCTGCGGTGGTGGAGCCGTGGGAGTGGCGGCGACAGACGGTGTTAACTGTAATCCCTGTATAGCCCTTACCAGCTGTCCAGTGAGATCGGTGAGGCGGTCCAGTTGTTGTTGGTGGACCAGGAGGGTGGAGGCTTGAGCCGAAATCTCCGAGGAGAGCTGGCGAACAGCTGCGGGGTCGGCGGACTGCATAGCCTGTGCGGCAAACTCCGAAGTGGGTGGTGACGCGGTCGCTGGATCCATAGATGGCGAAGTTTTCTGTAACGAGGTCATGAATGAATCCGGAGACGTGGGATCCATATGCAACCGTTTATTAGACCAAGAGGAGTTAAACAGGCAGAGTTCGACAACAACAGACTGGTATAGCGTAGGCAAATCCAAAGGGGTAACGATAATCCAGGCGAAAGGTCGGGGCAGGCGGCAAACAACGGGGATAATCCAAACAACAGGCGTGATACAGTTCAAGGCAGGCAGCACAGGTTCACATAAACAATAAACAGTCCAGTCGGTAACAAGAAGGCAGTCCGTGAAAATAACGCTCAGGATTGCTAGCATGGCCAAACAAAACTTCGCGAGGAAGCCGCCGAAGCGGCGTCCTAAAATGGCCGACCGAGCGGAAGTGACCCGGGCGAGCCGGAACCGGAAGGCGGGGTCCCAGGTACGGGGTAATGGGTAATGTAGTGTGTTAAAAGTCCGGAGATGGTTCCCGCTGACGGCGGTCGGAGGGAGCCACAGAGACCGCGTTTGTGACAGTTATTTTTACTTTTTTGTATATATTTTATTATCATTTAATTTTGGTTACATTTTTAGCCATTTCAAGCTTTAATATTTTTCAATATTTTAACAAATATTTTTAATATTTTATGTTATTTAAGTTTATTAAAGTAACAAACATTTTTTATGGTTTTAGTTAACAATAACAGCCTGATGCACTAAGAACAACGCAGTACCATTTTTGCTGAACTTTCCCCTCACCAAATATTTTTAGTATTTTGAAGTGATTTTAAATCTAATATTTCATGTGTGTATGGAGAACGACAGCATCGAAATCATCTATATATTATATTTTCCCATTAGAAACGGGAAAGATTAGTACATGTGTGAATTGACTGATACGAATGAAACAAACCAGCATATATGGATGATGGATGGAAGGCAGATGTGAAACTCAGTGTTTCTGATTGTGCTGCAGCTGTGAAAGAGCAGTTCAAGGTTCATTCAGGCTGGTGAACTGGCCTTTATGTTCCCGTCCTTGAGCCAGTGAGTCTCATGCTGTCTTTAGTCATGTCACAATATTTATGAGTTAAACGCACATGAATCACCTCACAATCACAATTACTAGTAGGAAACCCAGACGTCAATTAACCCCATAAAGCGTTTCACACTGAATACATTTCTAAGGCCTCTATAAATGATTAACATGACCAAAATTTTGCTTTTAAACTTGAAATAAAGAAGCATTTGTAAATGATTTTGTGATGTAATACTCCTGGTGTCCTATTCCACTTTTATGGGACAGGGACAGAATACAAAGAAGTTTCTGTTTTAGTCCACTTAAAGAAAAAGTTCACCCAAAAATTAACATTTGCTGAAACTGAACTCACGCTCAGGCCACCAAGATGTCGATGATTATGTTTCTTCATCAGATTTGGAGAAATGTAGCATCATCTACAATGAATGGGTGCCGTCAGAATGAGAGTCCAAACAGCTGATAAAAACATCACAATAATCCACAAGTATTCCACACCACTCAAGTCAATAAGTTAACATCTTGAGAAGTAAAAAGCTGCACGTCTGTAAGAAACAAATCCATTATTAAAGCGTTTTTAAATTAAAACCATTGCTTCCAGCTAAAATATGTTTCCTCTATCAATAATAACTTATCCTCCAGTGAAAAAGTTGTCTTGTCTAAACCAGGAGAAAAATATGCACAAATCCAGCACTGTTTACAAGCCAAAACAGTCCAAAACAGTTCTAAATAAACATGTTGGTGGAATTTCATGTGAGATGAAGTGTAGGAAGTGTTATTATGTATTATAGACGGGTATTTTGGTCAGAAGCATCGGTTTGAAGATTAAAACATCTTAATGATAGATTTGTTTCTTGCAAACATGCAGCTTTTCAATTCTCAAGATGTTAACTGATGAACTGGAGTGATGTGGATTACTTGTGGACTGTGATGTTTTTATCAGCTGTTTGGACTCTCATTCTGACGGCACCCATTCACTGCACAGGGTCCACTGGTGAGCAAGTGATGGAATGCTACATTTCTACAAATCTGCTCAGATGGAGAAACAAACTCATCTACATTTTTGGATGGTCTGACAGTTCTAAACAAACATGTTGGTGGAATTTGATGTGAGATGAAGTGGAGGAAGTGTTGTTATAGATTGTAGACGGGTATTTTGGCCAGAAGCATTGGTTTGAAGTTAAAAACATCTTAATGATAGATTTGTTTCTTACAAACACACAGCTTTTTGCTTTTCAAGATGGTAACTGATGAACTGAAGTGGTGTGAATTACTTGTGGATTACTGTGATGTTTATATCAGCTGTTTGAACTCTCATTCTAACGGCACCCATTCATTACAGAGGATCCATTGGTGAGCAAGTGATGCAATGCTACATTTCTCCAAATCTGCTCAGATGAAGAAACAAACTAATCTACATTTTGAATGGTCTGTTAGTTTTAAACAAACATGTTGGTGGAATTTGATGTGAGATGAAGTGAAGGAAGTGTTATTATGGATTATAGATGAGTATTTTGGCCAGAAGCAATGGTTTGAAGTTAAGAACCTCTTAATGATAGATTTCTTGCAAACATGCAGCTTTTCACCTCTCAAGACGTTAACGGATGAACCGGAGTGGTGTGGATTACTTGTGGATTGTGATGTTTTTATCAGCTGTTTGGACTCTCATTCTGACGGCACCCATTCACATCCATTGGTGATGCAAGTGATGCAATGCTACATTTCTCCAAATCTATTCTCATGAAGAGACACATGTACATCTTGGATGGTCTGAGGATGAGTAAATTCTTAGCAAATGTCCATTTTTGGGTGAACTATTCCTTTAAAGTGGTCTCTTTTCAAACATCCAGCAGATTTATCCAGTGTATTTAAACATCACATTTCCTCTTGTAGTGCTTTGTACCGGCCACTTTTTAACTTTACCGTCCATTACTCATTTACCTTTAAGGACTGTTTATATTTACTCTGATAAGGGAGCTGTAAGAACCCTGCTTGTTTTATTACCTTGTGACTTCAGCAGGTTAGGTCTGGTAAATGCTTGTCAGGGAGATTTATAGGGCCGGTCCTCGCGAGGGGTTTTCCTCCTCCTCTCTGTCTTTTTTGTGTCTTGTAGGTCTCTCTTACTGATTAAACAGTGGATCGTTTACCTCATTTGGAAATGATGTCACTGCGGGAGGCTGTGATTGGCTGAAAGGCTTGCTAACCCCGGCCCTGCTGGGGAGCACTGACCTCCTTTTCCTCTCTGAAAGAGGACTGGCGTGTCCTCCCTACCAGTCTGCCTTTCACACACACTCTCTCAACCCCCATCTATCGCTCTTCCCATATACCTTGCAGGGTCATTCCTGCTCTGCAGACCCTTTTGGAGAAACTGAGATGCTTGTGTTGTAATTTAACGAAGTATGTTGACTATATTAGACTGTTATATACACAGTCGCAAGACAATGATCAGGATGACCTTTTGACATTTCAATATCATTAAGCTGATTTGTGTAAACACATCAGATCCATTAATAAGGCTTATTGTTGACTGTTCTTTTGTTTTCCTTACCAGAATGATGTCACTTCCTGGAGGATGATGTCATTTTGGAGCTTAGTTGAAATGATTTTATGAAAGACTGGCAGAATGGAAAAAATAAATTGATTATCAATTAAAACAATATTCCACCCCAAAATAGGTTTAATTTGGAAAAATGTTGAGTTGGAAAGGAAAAAATGAATCACTGTGTTCTGTGTACCTACTGTTCTGTCATTATTTATTCACCCTCAGGTCGATCAAACTTGTGTGCTGTTATTTTTTCATACAGATCTTTCCGTGCAACGCTGATTGTGACTCCAAAAAAGACAAAGAAGCAACTTAAAAGTGGCATAAGGATATAATAAAAGCAGTCAATGCGGTTAGTGCAATTTTTTCCAAATCTTCTGAAGTCATCTTACAAACGAAAGTTCAAGACATTGAGACACCAGCTACAGCAAATGTTGTTATCATGATGTAAAAACTATGTAAAATGTTTTTAAATAAATTAAACAAAACTGAAATACAGTAAAATATAAATAGATTAATGTAAAAAAAAAATTAATGTGAACTTTATTTTGTACCAAAATTACATAAAACTGAAAACCAGAAATAAAGTAACACTAAATAGAAATGTTTAAAAAATAAATTAAAAACTAAAAAAATGACAAAATCATAAAAATAGCAAAATTACTAAAACCTCAAATTAAATTAAATGAAGGCTGAACATATGAAAATTTAATTCAGAATAGTAATAACTACTAGTTTTTGGGAAATTAAATAAATCTAAAATAAAATTGGGAAAGGTTTAAACTTCTAAACTGAAACAGCTACAGCAAATGTTGTTATCGTGGTGTAAAACCATCTGTTTAAAATATTTTTTAATAAATGAAATAAAACTGAAATACAATAAAATATAAACAGATTAATATAAATAAATAAATAAATAGGACTTCATTTTGTGTCTAAATTACTGCACGTAAGCAAAATTACAAAATCATAAATATAGCTAAATTACAAAAATTGGGGGAAAAATTGTGAAAATTTTAAACTTGAACTTGAATTTGAATTTGAATTGAAATTGAATATGAATTTGAAAATTGAACAAAATGAAACAGCTACAACAAATGTTGTTATTGTTTATTTTTTAATTAATCAAATAAAACTAAATAAATAATTTTAGTACAAAATAAAGTCAAATTATATATATATATATATAATTTGACTTTATTTTGTACTAAAATTATAACACGAAAAACTGAAAAAGGAAATTAAAGCTAAATAGAAATATATATGTAAAAAAAAAAAGAAAACAAAACTAATAACCTGAAATACATCTAAAATAAAATTGGGGGAAAAATTGGAAAATTTTAAACTTAAATAAAATTTTGTTATTGTGATGAAAACCATCTATTTAAAATATTTTTAATAAATGAAATAAAAATGAAATAAAGAAAAATAAACAAATAACTAAACAAATAAATAAAGTAAAAATCTGACTTTATTTTGTATCAAAATTACTGCACGAAAAACTGTATAACAGAAATAAGTTAGAGCTAAATAGAAATAGAAAAAAAAAATCGAAAACTAATAAAAGACAAAATCATAAAAATCTAAGATAATTCAGAATAGTAATATCTGAAAAACAGAAATAAATTAAGGCTAAATAGAAATATTTTTAAAAAATACAAAACTAATGACAAAATCATAAAAATAGCAAAATTGCTAAAACCTAAAATCAAAATAAATGAAATCTGAACATATGAAAATATAAGATAATTCAGAATGATAATTACTAAAATAAATAAATAAATAAATTGAAGCTACATGGAAATATTAAATAATTAAAAACTAATGAAAATGACTAAATCATAAAAATAGCAAAATTACTAAAACCTAAGCTGATATTAAATAAACATTTTTATTTAAGATAAATTTAAGATAGTTCAGAATAGAAATAACTGAAAAACAGAAATAGAAATATTTTTAAAAATCCAAAACCATTAAAAATGTAAAAACCATAAAAATAGCAAAATTACTAAAATGAACTTAAATGAAATTAAATGAAATCTGAACACATGAAAATTTAAGATAATTCAGAATAGTAGAATAACTACTAGCTTTTGGTAATTGAAATAAATCTAAAATAAAGTTTGGGAAAAATGGTTCGGCATCTTAAACTGCAACAAGTGTAAGCTGAAGTAACATTACTACAAAGTAAAACTGGAAAATAAAAATAAAGCTGAATAGAAATGTTAAAACAATAACTAATCAAAATGACAATACACACAACAAAATGACAAATTTAAACTAAAATAAAAAAAAAATGAAAATATGTAAAATTAAGTTAAATTAACGCCAATTCAGAATACTGACAAATGTGTATAAATAATATTAAAATAACTAAGTAAGAGGAAGAAATTTCTTCAACAGCATACAGGTTTGAAACAACACAGGTATGCACTGTACCTTTAATATTATGATTAAATTGAACAAACAAATATGATTTTATGACATACACGGTGAGGACATGAAAATCTACTTCATAAGTGTCACTCACTTTCTCGCTCCCTCTCGCCCTCCACCCTTCAGTCCGGGCTGACCTGTCGGGTCTCGCGTTTAACCAGCGGTTTTCTAATTGCTTGCTGGGATTTATGTGAAGGGCAGGGGCCTGTCAAGACTGTGTGAATAGGTAGGTGGGGCAAATCTTGTGACTTTTCCGCCTCCCTCCCCCTCCGGTGTGTGCGCGCGGGGGGCAGACGAGCGGGACTCACCCCCACTGGATAAACGGTGGCAGGTGATTGGACAGAACCATGGTGACATGCAGCAGCGGAGGCTGCACTGAGCCGCTCTCTCTAATTACCTCATTTGAGCTCGGCTGCAGACGGAGAGAGAGAGGAAGCTCGCTGCTCCCCACCAGATACTTGCGTTTATGTTTTACGTTCACTCAACTCTTGAGAAATGCTGTGCACTCAGCCCTACATAAGCTGCCGAGCTTGTCCCAAATCACAGCCCTGCCTGCCGGCCAGCACAGGGGTAAGTTGCTTTGAAACACCAATTTATGTCTGCTTTTCTTGTATGGGTGCATGTGTGAAATCGATGCAATCTGTGCTCTGCCTCTCTGTGGGATCATTTGAGAGCGATTCGAGCTGATAAATGAAACTCTAAGGTTTCAGTGATGATATTGAGTTCTCCAGACTGTAGGTTTTCTGCATATGAGGTGTAGCAGGGAACTAAAGCGCTGATGAAAGGGAACATTCATGACTTCTGCAGCACAGGCTGTCTGCACTTTGAATAAACGGGTTGTTGCATACTGTATATAGGACATGAAGTCAAATGTAGTTCTCATGGGATGCTAAAGGAGTGTCACTGTGTCTGATAAAATGGCAGTGTGACGAATAAACTTGCTTCTTCGTTTGCATAGGAAAATGTGGTTGTGTTCTGAATAGCATATATAGCTTTTTGCTCTTACTGTTGCTGCAGTATAATATGTGATTTTTTTTTTTGTTCGTTTTTTTTTGACCTACAATACTAGATACGCTAAAATGTTCAGTATATAACAGAGCTTATGTGGGGTACTGTGTCCCACAATGCAATGTGCTTGATTTGACCTTCCGTTTTTGGTAAAATGAATGAACCCTAAGTAATATCACCCTTTTTAAACATCTTCGTCCTGCTAAAACGTCACATTTTACACAAAATGCAAAATAAATAAATAAATAAAAATGAAAATAAATAAATAAATAAATGCAAAAATAAATACATAAATAAGGCTAGGTGGCATTTGCCAGATTTAACTTGCAAATTGGAGAGATAATGTGACAGCCAAACAATTCAAAAGAAATTAATACTTTCGTTCAGCAAGTACACATTAAATTAATCAAAAGTGACAGTAAAGACAATATAAAGACATTACAAATGATATTCTCTTGCTCTTTCTCTAATGCACATCAAAGAATCCTGAATAAAAGTATAACATGGTTTCTTCAAAAAAAAAAATATTAAGCAGCATAACTGTCAATATAAATAATCATTATCAGAAATATTTCTTGAGCAGCAAGCAGCATATTAGAATAGTTTCTGAAGGATCATGTGACACTGACGATTGGAGTAACGATGCTGGAAATTCAGTTTTGCATCACAGGAATAAATTACATTTTAAAATACATGACCAGTCAAGATTTTTAATGTTTTTTAAAGAATTCTGCTCACCAAGCCTGCATTTATTTGATCCAAAATAGAGCAAAAGTGGTAATATTGTGAAATATTTTTTACTATTTAAAATAACTGCTTTCTGTTAAATAATATTTTAAAATATAATTTATTTCTGTGGTCATAGCGAAATTTTCAGAGCTTCGGTGTCACATGATCCTTCAGAAATCATTCTAATATGCTGATTTGCTGCTCAAGAAAAATTATTATTATTATTATTAGCAATATTTAAAACAGTTGAGTACATTTTTTCAATTCCATGCTTTCAATTCCAATGATTTCATAAGCAAAACTAAAGATGATAAAGACATTTATAATATTACTAAAGATTTCTATTTCAGAAATATTGTTCTTCTCAAGTTTCCATTCATCGAAAAACCTGAAAAAAATCTACTCAGCTGTTTTCAACATAATAATAATAATAAATGTTTTTTTGAGCAGCAAATCAGAATATTAGAATGATTTCTGAAGAATCATGTGACTGGAGTAATGATGCTAAAAATTCAGCTTTGAAATCACAGGAATAAATGACATTTTAAAATATATTCAAATACAAAACAGTTATTTTAAATAGTACAAATATTTCACAATTTTACAATTTATGATGTACTTTGGATCAAATAAATGCAGGCTTGGTGAGCAGAAGAGACTTATTTAAAAAAAAAACATTAAAAATATTACTGTTCAAAAACTTTTGCTGGTAGAGTATATTCAAACAGAAAACAATCATTTTAAATTGGAAAAATATTTCACAATATTGCTGTTTTTATTGTACTTTTTGATCAAATAAATGCAGACTTGGAGAGCAGAAGAACTTTTTTCAAAAATATTTAAAAAATTAGAATTATTCCAAATTTGGTACTATATATGTTACTGTTCTTTTTTAAAAAAGAAATTAATACGTTCATTCATCAAGAATAAATTCAACATATTTGAAATTATACATTTAAAAAAAAAAAGATTTAGAAAATCTTACCAGCCTCAAACTTGTGAATGTTATTTTATTTATATATTCATGCATTTATTTTTTTTAATAGAAGACAGCGAGCAGTAAGCTAGTATTCCATTTTGAATGCAGCGAAAGCCTCTTTCTGGTTTCATTTATTTCCTTCTGTGTTGCAGGTAATCAAAGTGTACAGTGAGGACAACACCAGCCGCGCAGTGGAGGTGCCCAGTGACATCACTGCCCGGGACATATGCCAGCTCTTCATCCTGAAGAACCACTGCATTGATGACCACAGCTGGACCCTGTTTGAGCAGATCCCACATCTGAGTATCGGTAAGCTTCTCAACAAGCATCTCAACAAGTTAAAAATGCAGCAAATGGATAAAGTGAATATAATGCAGTTAGGGTCATATGAAAAGATGTCTACATATGTGATCCTGGACCACAAAACCAGTCATAAGGGTTGATTTTTAAAAATTGAGATTTATACATCATTTGTTAGGATAGGACAATACTAGGCCGAGATACAACTATATGAAAATCTGAAATCTGAGGATGCAAAAAATCAAAATACTGAGAAAATCGACTTTAAAGTTGTGCAAATGAAGTTCTTAGCAATGCATATTACTAATCAAAAATTAAGTTTTGATATATTTACGGTAGGAAATTTACAAAATATTTTCATGCAACATGATCTTTTCTTAAAATCCATATGTTTTTTGGCATTAAAGAAAAATCAATTATTTTGACCCATACAATGTATTTTTGGCTATTGCTTCAAATACACCTGTGCTACTTAAGACTGGTTTTGTGGTCCAGAGTCACATATATGAATTTGATATATATATATATATTACAGTTTTAATTTGAGTTATTGTAGTACTTTTATGTAGTTGCATTAATAATTTTCATTTAAGTTAAGTCTTTAGGTTTTTCATGTAATATTTTTGTTTTATTTCAGCCTTTTTTCAGTCAACAAAAATTATTTTTAATAGTTTTAGTTTTAGTTAGTTTAAATGAACAGTGATCCTCCTTAAGTTTTAAATGAATCAGTTGATCCAGTTCACAAGACCAGTCTGAATGATTCATTCATGAGTCAGTTAGTTTCTTAGTCCCAGCTAGATCAGAACTGATTCAGATGCATTATTTAAACACAGGTTTCCAGAGCCGGTTTCCATCTGCTAGCATTCACAGTGTTCCTCGTCCCGGGGTTAAAGACGCCACCTGCATTATTTATCTTTAACTCGGTAACCTGTTTCACTGCAGGAGTTTCAGTGCTAGTGCAAACACTTGGCAGGATCTCCATGCAGAACAGGCCAAACTAGGATCTTGAAACATGTTAATCCATAATAAGTGAAACCAGGGAGTTGTTGGTGATTTTAAAATGTTATATAAGTTGAAACATCAAAGTGATTTTCATGCATTTTCATGCACTTTTTATTGGGCCAATAACTTTCCTATATATACTCACTTTGTGCTGTGTTCAGTTTGAATGCGGGATGTGGGATATTCCTATTTCAATATCTTTGACGGAAAATGAAGTATACAGAAACAGAATTGCTGCTGTTTAATAATCAACAAAGAAATACCAACAACAATTCACAGGGACAAAATAATGGCATGCATTGCTAGAATTGGTTCAGAGAGGATCATTTGCTCATCTGTTTATGCACACATTTGCTAAACAGGTTTTTTTATTTATTTATTTATTTTTTATTGTGAACAATGATATTGTCAGCGAGTTGATATTATGTTTTTCTTTCCATTACTTTAACTCGTCAAAAATAAAAATAAGTTTGCAATTTGATTTTTTAAGTTATTTTAATATAATTTAAGTTAAAATGACTTGCACAGTCAATTTTATTATACTTATAATTTATACTATTTTTTTTATACTATTTTTAATTGTACTATAATTTATGGCAGCAACTAAACTCAAATTTTGTCCTTACTTAATTTGTTGTTTGACTAAATGACTTGATTAAATCAAATGTAGGATTTGTAAGAAATGATAGAAATTAATACTTTATTTAGAAAGGGTGCTTTAAATTGATCAAAAGTGATGCTAAAGACATTTATAATGTTACAAATATTTCTATTTCAGATACATGCTGTTCTTCTGAATTTTCTATGCATCAAAGAAACCTGAAAAAATTCTACTTAGCTGTTTTCAACATAATAATAATAATAAATGTTTTTTTTTAACAACAATTCAGAATTAGAATTATTTCTGAAGGATCATGTGATGAGTAATGATGCTAAAAAATCAGCTTTGAAATCACAGGAATAAATGACATTTTAAAATATATTCAAATAGAAAACAGTTATTTTAAATAGTAAAAATATTTCTACATTTTTATGTTTTTGGTTATTTTAGATCAAATAAATGCATGCTTGGTGAGCAGAAGAGACTTCTTTAAGAAACATTAAAAATCTTTTGACTGGTACTTTTGACTGGTAATGTATATTTATTTATTTATTTATTCTTATTGTAAACTTGGAAATGGTTGTCTTTTAAGCCATTACACAAATATCATTAAATACATAAATATTGAGATATACTGAATGCCATCAAAATGCTGAAAAAAGACAGCATGGAGATGATATATACATATATGCATATACAATATGCATATGCTATAGCTCAGTTGGTCAAAGCCAATGTACTGCAGTGAAGATCTGATGGGAATTAATTAGTATGAGATAACAGTAGTCTACCTCTTCCAGATGGTTGCTTCTAAACAGATGCTTTCCATTCAGTCATTAAACATGCATTTAGGGTTGCAGGAGCTGAATAATATTTAATGATAAAGTGGAATAACAAGCTCCCCCACACATCACTCTCATTACTATTGAAGGTTGCTCATTATCAAGGCATAATTTTTGAAAGGAGTGTTAATTATTAATCTGCCAAGCCCACGGTGCAGTGGGATGGTAAAACTCAGAGCTGGAAACAAACGAGGGCAGTAAAATCTCATATTATTAAACGTATTGTTCGAACTCTAGATTCTGATTGGATAAGCTGTGTTTAAAGCTAAATACACACCTGTAACTGCATGTTAGATATTAATACAGCAAGATGCTACAGTACATGCAAACCATTAACACTATATAAATCTCTTCTGCTCACCGAGACTGCATTTATTTGATCAAATATTATATTGTGAAATATTATTGCAATTTAATGTAACTGCTATCTATGTAAATATATTTTAAAATGCAAAGTGGAATTTTCAGCATCATTACTCCAGTCTTCAGTGTCACATGATCCTTCAGAAATCATTCTAATATGCTGATTTGCTGCTCAAGAAACATTTCTTATTATCAGTGTTGAAAACAGTTGTGCTGCTTCATATTTTTGTGGAAATTGATACATGCTTTGATGAATAGAAAGTTCAGAAGAACAGCATTAATTTGACATTTCAAATTCAAACGAATAGACTCATGCATCAGGACACTTTACTTTTTTGTCATTTTAATTATTTTAATTTTTGTATATATATATATTTTTTTCATATAATTTGAATATAATTGCATTTTTTTAAATGAAAAAAATCATTATTGTTATTATAAATAACTCCCAATAATTTTTGAAAATTTGTATTTATTTATTTATTTTTTAATTTTTGGAAAAAAATACCTTAAAAAAATAAATAAATAAAAAAGAATATGTATAAAAATGTTCAAAAAAGTTTGCTGCAAGAAAATGAGGACCATTGTGATTTTTTTTTTTCTTTTGTGGATTAAAATACTTTTATTGTATATCCAGTGTATTTATGTTTATATTTAAATTTATATTTATATGACACTCAGTACCAAGTACCATAATGAATCAGGACATTTTACTTTATTGTAATTTTAATTCTTTTAATTACATATATATATATATATATATATATATATATTAGATTCTTTTAATTGTATTTTTTATGAAATTACATTATTATTATTAATAACTCCTAATCATTTCTGATTTAGTAGGGCTTATACTGATATAGTTTTTATTAATGTTTTGATTTAGGTTTTATTTTTATATTTTAGTTTTCATTTAAATTCTAGCTAAACTTTTAGTAATTTTTTGTCGGTTTTTAGTAAGTCTAGTTTTTATACATTTTTATTTTGTTTTCATTTTTTTGTTAATTTAGTACATCAGATTAAACAAATAGACTTTTATAACATTATAAATGTCTTGAATGCTAATTTTGATCAGTTTAATGCATCCTGTCTTCGTCTTCGTAATCTTTTATTAAAATCTAATAATTCACTGTTTATGTTACAAAGTCCCAACCTACATTTTTCCTTGTTAAATATCCACTTTTAATCACATCACGTTAGTATAATAGGTTACACATTCCACTTTAAGTTTAATGCATTTTAATGCACATTATGTGCTTTAGTGCACATGTATGCTTCATAAATTTATAAGCATGCACTAAACGAACTCTTGTTTGTGATTTCCAGAGAGAACCATAGAAGACCATGAGTCGGTTATGGAGGTTCAGTCAGGCTGGGGAATGGACTCACACTGTTGTCTGTACTTCAGGAAGAATTATGCCAAATACGAGTTCTTCAAGAAGCCTCTTGTAAGTGTGTGTGTGTGAGAATCAGGACACATGCTCCCCTGCTAATGTATAATTGATTTGCTGAGGTTTAGCCAAACATCCAGGGTTACCTATTCAAGGTCATTAAAGATTAAAACAGAGACACACAATCGGGCTCTTTAATTGTACTGGTTAAGAATTCAAGGTAATGCCTAAATAATCAAGTACAGATCACTAACTCCTGTGATTTTAAAGGTCACCGATACTAATACCAGATTTAACAAAGGGTCCTTTGTGCAGTTTCTTTTATAGTACCTGTAAAATGCTCCAACACATGACAAATTTCACTGGAGTATGTGTCAAATAGATAAAATTGCACGTCTCTATGACAGAAACAGACAGTACATGGTAAAAATGATATGAAAGATACCTAATTTTAGCGAAGATGTTGGAGATTGTATTTATTTGTGGGTCATTGCAGGACTTTTTCCCAGAGCACATGGTGTCTATATCCAGTGAAACCAATGGAATCATGAACCACTCACAACTTATACAGGTGAGCATCTTTATCTTATGCTATTATTATTATTATTAAAGGTGCACAGAGTCATTGTTTCTTCTGCTAGGTATTTTTTTAGACATTATTCAGACACATACACAATGTAGATACATCATCACACATTAACAAGAAACAAAAGTTTTGTTGAAACATTCAGTTCACAGGCATATGTGTCATATGAAGAGTGCAGGTTATATGTCACCCTAAAATAAAATTAAAAGAATTAAATAAATAGATAAATAAATTTTAAAAAGATTTGTTGCAAGAAAATGAGGACAATACTTGTATATTTATATTACAAACATTCAGTACCATAATGCATCAGGACATTTTACTTTATTGTAATTTGTGTATATATTTTTTTATTTTCATATAATTTGTGTATAATTGTATAATTTGTACATTTTGTACAATGTATCACTAACACTAGATACTACTATAGTTTTTATTAATATTTTAGTTTTAATTTTAGTTAAATTTTAAGATTTTGTTTTTGTCATTATTATTTTTTTTTAATATATCTATGTACTTTATATGAAACATTTATTTACATTTATAATAATATTACAAACATTTAGTACCATAATGCATCAGTACATTTGACATTTTTTGTCATTTGTGTATATATTTTTTATTTTTATATAATTTGTTTATATATAAATTATTTATTATAAATAATTCCCAATTATTTTTGCTTTAGTATCACTTAGATACTATTATAGTTTGTATTAATATTTTGATTTAGCTTTTATTTTTGTATTTTAAGTTTTTATTTTAATTTAGTTAAATTTTAAGAAATTTTGTTTTTGTCATTTTTTTATACATCTATGTAGGTTATATGAAATATTTATTTCAGTTTTAGTTTTAGTTAATGTAGTGCATGAAGTTAAACTGATGAGAAATGTTTTATATTTTATTTATTTATATAATGCATATGTTAACTATAATAACCTATAGACAGATGTCTATAGGTTTTTATCAATATTTTGATTAAGGTTTTATTTTTAATTTTTCAGTTTTTATTTTAATTTTAGCTAAAGGTGTAGTAGTTTTTTTAAAGTCTAGTTTTTGTAGTTTATTTTTAGTATTAAATAAAAGTACTAACTTTTAATTTAGTACATCAAATTAAACTGATTAAAAATACAAAAGGCCTTGGCAATTAGAGGAAATAAAACACTTTTTTTAAAAAAAAATTATATTCAAGTTGAAGTTTATTTTGTTTTAAGTAATGAATATATTAACTATAATACATGATTTGTATTTTATTTTATTTTATTATTAACTTGTTTCTATGCATAAAGCATTTGAAAAGTAGCTAAATAAAAGGCATAGTGAAAAGTTTTTAATTTAATTTAATTTAATTTTATTTTATTTAATTTTATTTTATTTTATTTTATTTTATTTTATTTTATTTTATTTTATTTTATTTATGAAATATGTTTTTGTGAGATTTACCTCTGCATCATTTTATTAATTTTCTCAAAAGTACTGTTCATGTTTTCAGTGTAAAACCCAAAAATTAAATTAAATTTTAGGTTTAATTTTTTAATTAAAATGACCTCTTTATTTGGTAAAAAAAATAATTGGTCAAAACGTCTTAAATTTGGTCAAAGCTTGAGATGGATAAAGCGTTTGAGTGTGTCGTATCTGTCGTTCCTCCTGCAGACCTTTCTCAGCTCCAGCTCTTGTCCTGAGATTCACGGGTTCCTCCACGCCAAAGAGCACGGCAGGAAATCATGGAAGAAGTTCTACTTTGTGTTGAGAAGATCAGGACTGTACTTCTCCAACAAGGGCACATCAAAGGTGGGTTGAGATGGGTCACGTTCTGCTCGCTAAAACTCTCCACCTCTGATCTCAATGCCACAAAGTCTGCAGGGATTAGCTTTAATCGTTCACAATACCACTTGCTCTTACTATTAGAATCCCTTAAAGGTGAGCTGCGTGTCTTGAGTTGCGAGATTATATACCGAATATCACAGGTTCGTTCAGGTTCTGAGGTTCTGACTCTTATCTGATGCAGCCTCGTTACTAGATGAGATAGTCAGATCTAACAGTGCAGATTTATGGGGCTTAACTCAGTCAAACTGGTCGAGCCGGATTTTGTGTAACACTCCTGGTATGCCAAGAGCTGAACCCTTCAAAGTCACACAACAGGTGAGCTGTGTACTCGCACACTACTGTGCCAACCTGCACTGCCCTCGCTCTCTTGCTTTCCCTTTTTTTTGTTGTATTTAACACAATAGAACCTTTGTTCAGGACATAAAAGGAGCTTGCTCTGCACTTCATGATATCAGGCTGTTTCTTTGGGCACTTTTACAAAATAAACTCTCATAAAACACTTTTCATACTCTCATTACTTTATTTAATGTGTCCACAAACACTAGACATACATGCATCAGAGGAGAATTCAGTGTGATTTTTGTTTTTTTTTCACCGCATTTGAACATTTTTGGATTGAAAGTGTAACAACTTTGCTTTGTTTTTCTAAAAACTGGTGTTTTATGTATCTTAAATGCACACAATAATTTTCATTGCACCATTTTGCAGTTATACTGGCACATACTGACGTGGAAACAGCACCACATAAAAGTAATAATAACAATAACTTATTTTGAAATGTTTCAAGAAAACAAGGACCATTAAGATTTTTTTCTGTTGTGTTTTATATAATAATTTATGTATAATTTTATAGTAAAATTAAACTAATAATAATAATAATAATAATAATAATATATAAATTATATTTGATTTTTTTTTAATAAAATGTCACTACTGATAATGTATTATAAATGCACACAATTAATTATTTTCTGTACAATTTGACAGAATGTACTTGCACATACTGTATTATTATTATTATAGTTTAAAAATATGGCTCTAAAATAAGGATTTTAAGGAATGTAAGTATAAATTTAAGTATAATATAATTTTTTTAAATATAAATTTTATATAAGTTTATTTTTTAATAAAATTATACATTTAAAATGAATAAAATAATAAAAATAAAAAATAATAATAATAATAATAAAATTTAAAAAGTAATAAAATTAGAAAAATGTATTAATAGTAATTATTATCTAAAATATTATTATTATTATTATTATTATTACGGTATTATTATTTTTATTATATTATTGTTATTATTATATTAAAATAATAACAAAAAATAATAACAATAACAATAAGTTATATTAAAATACTGTAGAAATGCTTCAAGAAAATAAGAAGCATTCTGTTTTTTTCTATTGTGTTTTCTATATTAATTTATGTACAATATATTTTAATTGTAAAATTAAAACAATTATTATTTATAATAATAATATCTTCTTCTTATTATTATTAATTCTTGTATAATAGTTTAAAAAGGCTCTAAATTTCAGAATTCTTTTATATAAATTAAATTAAATTCTATATAATTTTATTTTTTAAGTAAATGTTACTATTAATAATTATGTATCATAAATGCACACAATTAATTGTTTTCTGTACAATTTGACAAAATAGCAGCTTGAATGAAAATGATCTTTAATAAAATTTTACAGAAGTGAAATATGATGTTCTCTCAAGCATTTCTCTGACAGTCATATTAACTTAAAAAAATTAATAGAAACAAAATTGTTGGTCATGATAGAAATGACATAATTTATTACTACATAATTTATGTTAAAATTATATGCATTTTATTTAATTATCTATTTCTTTGTATGTATTACTTTCTCTATATATTATGTAAAATTAAATATAATTTACATCTATGTAATTCATTTTTTTACATACAGTTCAGTTGTACTATTTGTAAGTGTAATAACATTTTTTACTTTTTTATATGCAAAAAGCATTTAAAAATTACTGCTGCTAAATAAATAAAGGCATAGTGAAAAGTTTACAAGATGTTTTTAATTTGACCTTATATAACTATATAACTATAACTATAACTATAAATATATTTGATCAGACCTGATTCTGCTGTGTTTTCTGCTGGTTTTAGCCGTTATATTTTTTGTGTCAAAGGTGAAAAAGTTGTGCCAGTTAGTGAGTCCACACCTTACTAGTCTGTCTCTGTCAGTTTGGGAATGAGACAGGTGAGGCTTATAAAGGTGAGACAAAGCCTGGCTTTGTGTTTTTTTTCCCTTGCTTTACTTTCTCTGTCTCTCTCTCTTTGTCTCTTTCCTTCTCTTTTGGCTCGCCTCACTTGTGGTGTTGCTGAGATAAAGCTCCTGCCGTTGCAACACGTTTCCATGCTATCTCTCGCCGTGGATATGCATATTACAGCCTCAGTGTAACTGAAGACAGCAGCTTTAGTCTTTCTTTGAGCTTGCAGCATTGATTTAAATCCTAGGAAAGACTTCAAACATGTAAAATAACAAATACTTTGAGGTTTAAAGCTGAGCAATGTTCTTCAAATCCACTTTAGATACTTTTGATAACCAATTTCAAAGAACGTTAGAGTGTAAATGAGCAGCAGTAGCATAGCAGTTGAGACAAGGTGAACTGAATTTCAACAAACCGCTGCAGGAAACACTACCCGACTGTTCGTTTTTTTTGATTCCCAAATCCTTCTCATGTACACAGGTCAAGTCTTTTGTCTCTAGGAGTCTGTGAACAGTCACACATTCCCTTTTCTATATTACCTTACAGATTCCACGCGTGTCTCTCGTGTCCTGACAGTCTGTCAGATGCCGTTCATATCTTACGTGTTTGGATTTATTCCTTGCTTACCGCTGGAACTTCACGCTGTGACGGAATGCGAACGCACGCGCACATGTTTGACTGTTATGAAAGACGACTTTTGAAGTATATTATTTTATATTAGTTGTAATCGGTTTCCAAACATTCTTAAGCAGCACAGTTGTTTTCAGCATTGATAATAATAAGAATGTTTGTTGAGCAGCAAATCAGCATGTTAGAATGATTTCTGAAGGATCATGTTACACTGAAGACTGGAGTAATAATGCTAAAAATTCAGCTTTGATCACAGGAATAAATTACATTTTAGAATATATTCAAATAGAAAACAGTTTTTTAAATTGTAAAAATATTTTAGAATTTTAGTCTTTTTATTGTATTTTGTAATCACATAAATGCAGCCTTGGAGAGCTTAAGAGACTATTTAAAAAAAAAAAAAAAAATCATAATTTTTTCAAACTTTTGGTAGTATATACATTACTGTTCAAAAGATTTTTTTTTTAGAAATTAATACTTTTATTCATCAAGGACAAATTAATTAAAAGTGACAGTAAAAACAGTTACGATGTTACAAAAGATCTAGTCGTCAAAGAATCCTGAAAAAAAAGTATCATGTTTTCATCATATGAAACAGCAAGAACTGATTTCAAGATTAATCATCAGAAATGTTTCTTGAGCAGCAGATTTGCATATTAGAATGATTTCTGATGGATCTAGTAAAGCTGAAAGCTGGAGTAATGATACTGAAAATTCAGCTTTGCATCACAGTATTAAATTACATTTTAGAATATATTCAAATAGAAAACAGTTTTTTTAAATAGTAAAAATATTTTAGAATTTTAGTCTTTTTATTGTATTTTTTAATCACATAAATGCAGCCTTGGAGAGCATAAGAGCCTATTTTAAAAAACATAAAAAAAGAAATCATAATTATTCCAAATTTTTGGGAGTATGTACATTACTGTTCAAAAGTTTAGACTGATTTCAATATTAGACTGATTTCTGAAGGATTTAGTAACGCTGAAAGCTGGAGTAATGATGCTGAAAATTCAGCTTTGATCACAGGAATAAATTATATTTTAAAATATATTCAAATAGAAAGCAGTTGTTCTAAACTGTAATAATATTTCATAATTTTACTGTTTTATAATATTTCACAGTATTACTGTTTTTATTGTATTTTTTGATCAAATGAATGCAGCCTTGGAGAGCATTAAAGATTTTTTTCAAAAATGTTAAAAAATGATTCCAAACTTCTGGTAGTATTGATAGTACCTCTGAACATGGATTTTTAATGGCCACATCTGTATACATTGATAATTGCAAACATTTTTGGTACTACAAGTTTTGCAAAAAGGAACGGAGACGTTACATATGGGAACTCGCTTGAGAGTCCAATCATCTCCAGGCCTTATTCAAAAGGCCATTGAACATTCATGAACATTGGCGAGTGGTATTTGCATGCCTAGCCACTCCCCCGTACATACGGGTATATAAGATGGCGGCGTGCAACCACTCATTCAGGCTTTTGCTGAGGAGCCGAGCTGCAGCCCGGCGTCAGCGCGACGTCAGGTCGTGGCAGGGGATGTAACGTCTCCGTTCCCTCCTTCAGGGAACGAGGGTTACGTACGTAACCTAGACGTTCCCCTTCAGTCGTTTCACTACGACGTTACATATGGGAACAGACCCATGGAACAGGCCACGAACCAGACGTCGCGTTACGCAACACACCGCGTGCCGACAGGCGGACGTGTCAGCAGACGGATATGAGCGTAACCTTCCCAACGCCCTGGGGGCCAATAGGGGGCCCCACAGGGATGCCAGTTGTACTGAAGCAGGAGTTGGGGGGGGGAGCACATGAAGTCTCTACATGTGGAACAAAAGAAATTCAATATATCCATAGATTTTAGGGATATATGAGGGAAACATCGGCCTTCTGGCTGACCGTGGAGAAATACTAAAACATGTTGCCACAACCTGCTGGGCGAAGGAGACCCAGCCGGAGCACAGTCAGGCACTACTCCGCCCTAGGCCTGACTGCGGGGCATGGAGGACCCAGGTTCGCCGGAGGGAACAACTGAGGGAAATAGCGCACGGATCCATAGGAATGGCGCAGCAAGCCGACACCAGCCGGACTCCCGCTCGCCTGATGTCTATGTTAAGACACGGGAGGATACGGCCTCTACGCGAAGGTTGTAGAACCTGGCGAAGGTATTAGGTGTCGCCCAACCCGCAGCTCTACAGATATCTGCTAGTGAGGCGCCATGAGCCAACGCATAGGATGAGGCAACACTCCGTGTGGAGTGGGCACGAACACCTAAGGGGCATGGCTCTCCCTGGTTTTGGTACGACAGGGAGATGGCATCTACCACCCAATGGGCCAACCTCTGTTTGGAGACAGCATTCCCTTTCTGCTGACCTCCAAAGCAGACGAAGAGCTGCTCGGTGCGTCTGAAGTGCCGAGTGCGGTCCACGTATATACGCAGAGCGCGAACTGGACACAGCAGCGCAGAGGCTGGGTCTGCCTCCTCCAGGGGCAGAGCTTGCAGGTTCACCACCTGATCGCGGAAAGGCGTGGTGGGAACCTTGGGCACATAACCGGGCCGGGGTCTCAGGATGACGTGAGAATCGCCGGGCCCGAATTCCAGGCACGCTTCGTCGACAGAGAAAGCTTGTAGGTCCCCTACCCTCTTGATGGAGGCCAGTGCGGTCAGGAGCGCTGTCTTAAGTGACAGATATTTTAGCTCAACCGACGCAAGTGGCTCAAATGGGGCCTCCCGCAGGCCCTGGAGGGCGACGGAGAGGTCCCAAGAGGGTATGGGGTGCGGTCTGGGGGGATTAACCCTTCTCGCACCCCTGAGGAACCTCACGATAAGTTGGTGCTTACCTAGGGATGTTCCATCCACTGCATTGTGGTACGCTGCAATGGCAGCAGCGTACACTTTGAGAGTTGAAGGGGACAGCCTGCGCTCCAACTTTTCTTGCAGGAAGGAAAGCACTACTGCAATCGTACATCTCTGTGGGTCCTCCCCGCGAGAGGAACACCAGTCGACGAACAGACCCCACCTCAGCGCATAAGCCTGCCTTGTAGAGGGGGCTCTGGACTGAGTGATAGTCTCTATCACGGCCTGTGGAAGGCCGGAGAGGTCTGACGCGTTCCGTCCAGGAGCCAGATGTGCAGGTTCCACAGGTCGGGGCGCGGGTGCCAAATTGTGCCCATCCCCTGAGAAAGAAGGTCTCTCCTCAAGGGGATTTTCCAGGAAGGGGCTGCCGCAAGGGAAATGAGTTCTGGAAACCAGGTCCGGGTGGGCCAGTGTGACGCAACCAGCAGAACCTGCTCCTCGTCCTCCCTGATCTTGCACAGTGTCTGTGCAAGGAGGCTCACTGGGGGAAAGGCGTACTTGGGCCCCGGAGGCCAGCTGTGTGCCAGTGCGTCCCTGCCAAGGCTGTTGGGAGCCTCGTCGAGGGAGTAAAACAGCTGGCAGTGGGAGGATTCGGGGGAAGCAAACAGATCTATCTGGGCCTCCCCGAAATGGCTCCAAATCAGCTGGACTGTCTCGGGGTGAAGGGGACTGATCCCAGAAGGAAGAACATCCTGGAGAAAAGTCAGACTGCACTGGGCAGGGCTTACCTTCTTCCCTGGTTCCCGCGCTGGCGACATCAGGCTCCGAGTCTGAGTCCGAGGAGACACTTGTTGGGCGCTGCTCAAAGAGGGAACTCGGGGCCTGAACCCCGGAGGTGAGAAAATTGACTCTTTCTGTGACCTTGTGGGTACCGCCGACCCATAGGCTGACGGCAGCGTCTGAGCACACAGCAGCTCCCGGCCCTCCACCGGGAGTGGGGACGTTGATTTTTATATATTTTTTTTGTTTGTCGGCTCAGGAAACGAGGCTCCGAAGCAAAAGTCTGAATGAGTGGTTGCACACCGCCATCTTATATACCCGTATGTACGGGGGAGTGGCTCGGCATGCAAATACCACTCGCCAATGTTCATGAATGTTCATTGGCCTTTTGAATAAGGCCTGGAGATGATTGGACTCTCAAGCGAGTTCCCATATGTAACGTCGTAGTGAAACGACTGAAGGGGAACAGACTTTTTTCAGTCTTTCCACTCTAATTTCTATAAAAATGATGTGAAAGTAAATATTTGTATATTACAGATTTTGGAAAACTGATCCTAATCATGAACTGGATGACAGAAAAGAAAACTTGTTTTATTTATTTATTTATTGTAGATAGATTCCCTGTCATGTGAATGGTTCATTTTGGAAAGAAATAGCATTGAAGTTGATTTTGGTTGTGTAATTCCTATTTTAAAGGAGAAGTCCACTTCCAGAACAAACATTTACAGATAATTTACTCACCCCATTGTCATCCAAGATGTTCATGTCTTTATTTTTTCAGTCGCAAAGAAATTATGTTTCTTGAGGAAAACATTTCTAGAATTATCTCCATATAGTTTTTTTTTTTGAACGTCCAAAATGCAGTTTAAATGTTGCTTCAAATGGCTCTAAATGATCCCAGCCGAGGACAAAGGGTCTTAACTAGCTAAACAATCTGTCATTTTTGAAACAAATTGACAATTTATATACTTTTTAACCTAAAATACTCGTCTCCTCTCCGTGATACGCATGCATAGTCTGTGTAATCAGGGTCAATACAGTTAGGGTATGTCAAAAAACTCCCGTCTCGTTTTCTTCCTCAACGTTAAAATTGTCTTACATCGCTGTTTTACTGTTTTTTTTTTTTGTAAAGGGCATTTGAGCTTTTCTGCATGTTCACTTTGTAAACACTGGGTCAGTACTTCTGCATTGACGCAGGATGATGTTGATGATGATGGGGAAAAAACGAGATGGGAGTTTTTCAACATGCCCTAACTGTCTTGAACCGGAAAAAACTGAGCTCACACAGAAGTCGTGCGTTTGAGGTTAAAAACTATATAAATTGTCAATTTGTTTCAAAAATGACTGTTCATTACGCTAGATAAGACCCTTCTTCCTTGGCTGGGATCATTTAGAGCCATTTGAAGCTGCACTTAAACTGCATTTTGGACATTCAAACTTGGGGGCACCACTGAAGTCCACTATATGGAGATCATTACTGAAATGCTTTCCTCAAGAAACATGATTTCTTATCGACCGAAGAAAGAAAGACATGAACATCTTGGATGAGAAAGGGGTAAATAAATTATCTGTATATTTTTGTTCTGGAAGTGAACTTCTCCTTTAATGCTGTATTTTTATTATTCTCTCTTTTCTGAAGGAACCCAGACATCTGCAGTTCATTGCCGAGTTCAGCGACAGCGACGTCTACACGTTATTATCTGCCAAAAAAGTTTACGGCGCCCCGACAGACTATGGCTTTTGTGTGAAGGTAATTCAATGCAAAGGCGTTTTGCACATGCTTTATAATAAATCTCAATGCAATATTGAATTATACACACCTGCAACAGTCGAGGTCAGTGTTACCAGTATTTTTATGATATAATTATGTCTCGTCTGCATTGTATATTTTGGGTTCTATAAAACTGCTATCAAACAGTCTGTCTGGCTCCTTATCTGTTGTGAACTTTGTACTTGATTTCTGCTCTGACGTTTGACTGTGGGAATATTTGGGAAAATATATTGTAAATCTTCGGGGTGAATTGTACGGGTTAAAGGATGATAGCTATTTCACAATAATGACTCAGCATAATGCTTATCATATGAATACATGGCATGAAATATTGATTGCAAGTTTGTTTTTTAAGAAAGAGACTCATGGGAGCGTATACACTTTAGCATCATAAAACATATTAGACAGGACAAGGACAAAGCAATCTTAAAAATGCACATAAGAAAATGAAAATAAGAGACACATTATATGAAAGGAAAAAAAAAGAGTGAAGTAAAAAGTGCAAATATTTGATCACAGAATGTCAGCATTGACAGAGATCTGTGTAATAAATTTTTAAGTGAATGAAAGATGAAAGATCTTATTTTAAAGGAAAACTGAGCTCTGAAATGTAGATGTCTCTTCATATCCAGGCAAGCAAGTCAAATTCTGCACGTGACCTGAAACTGCTCTGTGCGGATGATGAGCAAACTAGGACGTGTTGGGTTACAGCCATGCGCCTCTTCAAGGTGAGAACTGTCTTTCTTTGTAAGGTTTGTCCCTATCATATCTCAGTGATGGTGGTCCTGAGGAAAGTCAGTCTGAGACTGTTAAAATGCACTGCTGCCACTCCTGACACGAAAAGTTGTCATTCATTTTCAATTAGATTTTACAATTTCTGCTGACATGAGTGGCAAAGTGATGTACTGTAGTTATTTCTGTTCATATAATGTACATGCATTGCTGAGATTTATATATATATATATATATATATATTACATTGCAGTGGACTGCTTAAAACCACACACCCATACACGAATGGAATAATTCAATTCAGTTCTTGTGAAGCAGTTTATACCTGGGTTATTGGGATGGGGAAATTGGTGCATGGGAAAATGTTAAAATAAAATAAGTTTAATCAATATTTTTTGAAATATCCATGAAATGACGACACCTTAAAATGACAAGAAATTGTATTGTAAAATAATATTTAATTGACTTTTTATGTAATACTGATGAAAGCATACATAGTATTGTTATATTTTTAAATTGCACATTTATTTGTTGTTCTATTAAATCTATGTTTGATTATTTCTTAGGGATGCAAAAGCCGCTGATTTCATGGAATGACCCACCTAATTTTTTTGCATTCAGCTATGTTTTTAACTTGAGATGCTATGGAGTTTTTGAAGGAGCATTTAGAATATATGTATAGCACTATTCAGAAGTTTCGGGTTGGTAAATAAATTAAAAAAATAAAAAATAAAAATAATAAAAAAACTGAAATTGTGAAATATTATTACAACTTCAATTAACTGTTTTTTATGTAAAATATTTTAAAATGTTATTCATTCCAATAATCAAAGCTGAATTTTCAGCATCATTACTCCAGTCTTCAGTGTCACATGATCCTTCACAAATCATTCTAAAATGCTGATTTGCTACTCAAGAAACATTTATTATTATTATCATCATTGAAAACGGCTGTGCAGATTCATGTTTTTGTGGAAACTGTAATACATTTTTTCAGGGTTCTTTGATGAATAGAAAGTTCAAAAGTTCAGAATTTTTTGAAACATTAATAATGTCTGTACTGTCACTTTTGATAAACGTAATGCATCCTTGCTGAATAAAAGTATTAATTTCTTTTGTAAAATGGTTATGTTTTTGCCTTAAGTGGGTAAGTGATCTTAAGTGAGTAGCTTTTTAACTTGGGAGTTTAGTTTAACTACAGAGTCATTTGTATCTGGGAAGCTGCCGTTTCAAAGTAGCTTCTCCAACACGAACATTCTAAATCAGACACTTTTGAGGTTCCATTTCTCCTCAGAAGGCAGCTGCCTATGTAAGGAACAGAGCTGTAATGTGTTTGTTTGTTTGTTTGTTCACAGTACGGCATGCAGCTTTACCAGAACTTCGTCCAACCCTATCAGAAGCAGAAGAGTTCTCCAATGGTGAGCCACAGACTCTAGTCCATAATCTATCATGTATGTTTAGCACAGCAGAATCTTTAAACCACCGAGAGGCTCCACGATAACCATAAACACACATTTCAGTCGTACAGTGGAAACCAGCACTGAAATACTGTCATTTTCCTCTCCACATCGTTGGCAGGTTTCTTTTTTCATTAAAAAACACAACAGTTTTAAGTTTAAAAAAAAAAGTAACTCTAAAAGGTTCAAGGGTAAAAGTAATCCAAATATAACAAAGGTTACTTCAAATTAAACTTTGTGTTTCTCTTGTTTCTTTGGTCTTGAGGAAACTGAAGTCATTTCTAAACTCAATATCCTGCTGCATCATGAATGAGTGAATTGGGTTTTAGTTTGATGTCTGTAAGTGATATTCAGACTTCTGAATCAGTGTCTGACACTTGAGATGAAGGCTGCAACACTATCGTCTTAGACACTATAGGGTCAATGGGGTCAATTGTATCGCCAGCCAACTCAACAAACCAAAATGTCTGCGTGCTTATAGAAGGATGTTTGACAGATGGTGATTAAATGGTGAGCTGTTTAAAAAAATGACGTTGAGGTCACAAGAAAACTGCTTTTGTTTTTTCAAGATTGCTAGAAAATTATACTGTGATACTGTTATACTGTGTGTATACTGTGTGTGCATGGTCTTTTATAGCCTCCATATATTTCATTATAAAATCTATTCTATTTTTAGGACATGTTTGTTTATTTATTTATTTATTGTGAATTTTTTACTTAGGCATACAATATGCTTAAATAAATAAATAAATAAATTAAGCATTTAAATAATCTTACTAAATTTTAATAATTAAATTAATCTTTAAAATTCTTACTCCTGTAATAAATACATCTGGGTTTTTTTTACTAGATTTAAAAAAATATTTTCTACTAGATTATCTTTACTGTACTGACATACATATATATACTACAATAAATACTATAATAAATATAAATAAATACTTAAATACTTTATAGTATAAATAATATATCTTTACTGCAATTCAGTTATGAGAAGGATATTTTTTGGCAATACTGTATTTAAAATTTACATTATTTTTGAAGACAATTTTGCATAATTTGTCATATACACTCAAAAAATGTATTATTATATATTCACTATCATCTGGTTGATTAAAACCTCCGTTATCAAAACATAAAAAAATTAAATAAAATAAAAAATTTCACAATAAATAATCTTACAGTGCAAAAGCAAAATTGTTTAAGACATTTATTTATTTATTGTGAAAATATTTGAATTAGACATATGCTTAATTAAATTAAAAAAAAAAATAAGCATTTAATTATCTTACCATATTTTAATAATTAAATTAATCTTTAAAATTCTTACTCCTGTAATAAATCTGTTTTTTTTTTACTAGATTTAAAAAATATATAATTCAAATTTTATTCGATTTTTCTACTAGAATATCTTTACTGTACTGACAGATATATATATATATATACACACACACACACACACACTACAATAAATAAAATAAAATAATAAATATAAATAAATACTTATACTTTACAGTATAAATAATATATCTTTATTGCAATTCAGTTATGAGAAGGATTTTTTTGGCAATACTCTAATTAAAATTTACATTGTTTTTGAAGACAATTTTGCATAATTTGTCATATGCATTCAAAAATGTATTATTCTATATTCACTATCATGTAGTTGATTAAAACCTCATTTATCAAAACATTAAAAAAATAATAAAATAAAAAAATTCACAATAAATAATCTTACAGTGCAAAAGCAAAATTAAGACATTTATTTATTTATTGTGAAAATATTTGAATTCATATGACATATGCTTAATTAAATAAAAAATTAGGCATTTATTTATCTTACTAAATTTTAATAATTTAATCTTTACAATTCTTACTCCTGTAATAGATCTGTTTTTTTTTACTAGATTTAAAAATATATATAATTCAAATTTTATTAGATTATTCTACTAGATTATCTTTACTGTACTGACATATATTTATATACACACACACTACAATAAATACTATAATACATATAAATAAATACCTAAATACTTTACAGTATTTAAAAAATGAATTATTCTATATTCACTGTAATCTAGTTGATTAAAATCTCATTTATCAAAACATTAAAAAATAAAAACAAATTCTCACAATAAATATGACTATTGAGACAAATATGCCAGTGCTGCTTAAGACATAAGGTCCAGGGTCACATATGCTAAATATATTTTCTTATTTTGTTTGATTTTGTGGCTAAGTGTGACAAGGACATGTTCTTGGCAGGTTTTATGAGCTTCAGCTCTCTCTGTCTGGATTTGCTTTCTTTCACTTTGTTCCTCAAACACAAAGCAGCAGTTGATGCAGAAAGAGGTGAAGCTGTTGTGTCTTTGTGGAATTATTCTGTCATCCAGTGTCATAAACCCTCACCGCTCGAGTATTAGTGCGTTTGTATGAACACGAACACATGGCTGAGATTAAGGACCTTTCCATAATCGCTGCTTCTTTCGCTATAGGGATCACTGTGCAAAGGAAATGCTTCTTTTGTTTGATAAGTGAGTGTGCTCTTGAAAACCAGCACAGCTGTAAGCCCTTCACAACTCAACATCCTTAAGAGGCGTCTGAACAAAGTAACCAGTGTTCATGTAGAAGAATAACAAAATCCCTCTCTAGCAAAGACCAGAGAGTGTGAGCAAATCAAATACATGGCTGAATTCATAAATGAGTTCAAATGACTATTAGTAGATTTGTAGCGGATCTAATAACACTATAATCTTTTGTAGAGCTGCTTTACAGCTAAAATTGAATTTGCTTAATAATTTATGCATTTTACATTAACATTAAATGCATGAACGTGTACCACAGAGTCTGGGTTATGAAATTTAACTGAAACTAAAACAAAGCTGAAATTAAGTATTAGTATTATTACTTTAAATATTCAATCTCTAACTAGCTGTCGTCTTACTTTTTGACCAAATATATGCGATCTGGTCATGTTTTTCGCGGGATTCACTATTGCATCCTTGCGTGTGTTTTTAGAGGAGCATCTCGGAGAACTCACTGGTGGCAATGGACTTCTCAGGACACAAGAGTCGGGTGATCGAGAACCCGTCCGAGGCGCTGTCAGTGGCTGTGGAGGAAGGCTTGTCGTGGAGGGTAACATACTCACAAACAACACACTACATACTAGATTATGAACATTATGTGCAGATATTATAATGGCGTCTGTGCATTAAACTTCATTTATTTTCCAAACCTGTATGAGTTTCTTTCTGCTGTTGAACACAAAAGAAGATATTTTGAAGAATGTTGATAACCAAACAGCTGACGGTAGCCATAAGAGGTGGGAGAAAAAAACGATTCTCTGATGCATCGCGATTCTCTCTTCAACGATTCTGGAGTATTCAGAATCGATTCTGAACTTGTTTGTTTTCCCACATGTGGCACGTGTGCGCGCTAGAGACATGGTGGGATTCACTGCACAGAATTTGCGCTGTGAGACACGTGCGAATTGCTTGACAGTGTGTGCTTCCACCCACCGTGTTTTACTTTAGATACGCTTTTATTATTGCCGTTTGAAATGCAGAACTATTAGATGCACGAAACTCGTGCACTGTCGGACTTTCACGTGCGCTTTGTGTTTACGATCGATTGCGGCTGCGGTTAAATGCACTTGCATTTTTAAATACTTTTATATGAAATTGATGTTCACACAGTCAGTTATGTTTTCAGAGCAGGACAAAACATTTGATATATCGAAATAGATCTGTGCATTAGTGTGAATGCAGTCTGTTAAAGCTGCCACTCATACTGTGATCTCATCAGTAATAATCAAACCACAATAATGCTGAGGAAAAAAGAAAAACTATTGTCTGTAAACTTTCGGATACTTAAAGAACACTTGGTGTTCTTGGTTTTAAGCAGTAGCCTGCTTATATAATAAAAAAAATAAAGTAAATTTTGCACAAAATATATTTGATATAAAAACTTGAAAATGAAAATGTATGTATGAAAATGTAGCCATGTGCAGTAATATTGAAAACCGAGAATGTAATGCATTGATGATACTGAGTTGATGATGAACATTGAATTGAATCGTAAAACCAGTGAAGATTCACGCTCCTATTTTTAAAGGAGAAGTCCACTTCCAGAACAAAAATTGAAAGATAATGTACTCACCCCTTGTCATCCAAGATGTTCATGTCTTTCTTTCTTCAGTTGTAAAGAAACTCAGTTTTTTGAGGAAAACATTTCAGGATTTTCCTCCATATAATGGCCTGATATGGTGCCCCGATTTTGAACTTCCAAAATTCAGTTTAAATGTGGCTTCAAACGATCCCAAATGTGGTTGTAAACAATCCCAGCCAAGGAAGAAGGGTCTTATCTAGCAAAACGATCAGTTATTTTCATAAAAATAATACAATGTTTGTACTTTTTAATGTCAAACACTCGTCTCGTCTCACTCTGCCTGAACTGTTTTTGTTCCGGTTCATGACAGTTAGGGTATGTCGAAAAATTCCCATCTCATTTTCTCCCTCAACTTCAAAATCGTCCTATATCTCTGTTTTACCTTTTTTGTTAAGGGTGTTTGATCTTCTTTGCAAGTTCACTTTGGAAAGACTGTGTCGGTACTTCTGCAGCAATTTAGGATGATTTTGAAATGATTTTTAAAGTTGAGGAAGAAAATACGATTGGAGTTTTTCGACATGTCTTGAACCAGAATACAGAGAGTTCAGGGAGAGTAAGACAAGATGAGCATTTGAGAAGAGTATTTATTTTTTAAGTTAATTTAACCAATCATTTCGCTAGGTAAGACCCTTCTTCCTCAACTGGGATCATTTACAACCACATTTGGGATCGTTTGAAGCCGCATTTAAACTGCATTTTGGAAGATCAAAATCGGGGCACCATATCAGTCCATTATATGGAGAAAAATGCTGAAATGTTTTCCTCAAAAAACATAATTTCTTTACGGCTGAAGAAAGAAAGACATGAACATCTTGGATGACAAGGGAGTGAGTACATTATCTGTAAAGTTTTGTTCTAGAAGTGGACTTCTCCTTTAAGATGGCAGTACTGACATACAGAGATTCCAACTATAAACAAAAAGCAAAAAAACTGCAATTTTGTTTAAAATGTATGGTTGTAAAGATGCATTTGCACAGCAGAAGAATTATTTGGACGAAAAATGTAAATCAAGAATCATTTTGAAATCGGATCACGACTCCTAGAATTGGAATCGGATCAGATCGTGAAGTGCCTGAAGATTCCCACCCCTAATAGCCATTGACTTCCATAGTATTTATAAAAAGTACCATGGAAGTAAATAGCTACCAACAAGTGTTTGGTTACCAACATTCTTCAAAATATCTTCTTTTGTGTTTAACAGAAGAAAGAAACTCATACAGGTTTGGAACAAACTAAGGGTGAGTAAATAATGACTATTTTCATTTTTGGGTGAACTGTCCCTTTAAGTATTCAAAACAGCATTGGATCTGTTTACACTAATTGTTCACTCTTGCGTTGTGAACGATTAACTGCAATTGTTGCATTTGTTGTACTTTTCAACATGTTTTATTTGGATGTACTGAAAATATTACATGAAAAATATTATATGTGTGTGTGTTCTTTTCTTCTCTAGAGGAAAAGCTGCCACAGGCTGAGCTCTCATGGTAGTCCGTCCACCTCTCAGAGCTCCATGTCCAGCATAGGTCAGCACACAAACACACGTCCACAAAATATAGTAAAAACTTGATGAACCTCCCTCTGTCTGACATAAGCATGTCATTCTCTTCTCTAGCTATCCACGTGGCTCAGCCGTGGTTTCACAGCAAACTGTCCCGGGACGAGGCTCAGAAACTAATCACCCAGCAGGGCCTCATCGATGGGTATATTCATTAAATTGTGTTATGAGCCTTGTAACTTCTCTTAACTTTAATGTTGTGATGAAACTAAAGCCATTTTTGAAGCGCTTGATTGTAAAGATGCACTGAATTGAAGCGTCTTCATTTCTAAATCTTAATGAAGTCATTTGTTTCTCTCTGCTCAGAGTGTTTCTGGTAAGGGACAGTCAGAGTAACCCAAGGACATTTGTTCTGTCACTGTGCCATACGCAGAAAATCAAACACTTTCAGATCGTACCGGTAAGTCTGAACAAACACAAATGAACTGTATCCATTTTCCATGAGTAGGGTACAAATGTGATTTTTTTCAACAAATTCATGACAATTTATTATTATTATTATTATTATTATTATTATTATTCCTACCACCGTTAAAATTATAATTTAAATGGAACGAATAAAGGTATTTATACATAAAAAAATAAAACTGTTATTTAAGAAATTAAATAAAGAAAATCTATTATAGTAAAATTATTAATTGTACTAAACTATGATTAATTTAAATTAAAAGTGTATTATAATATTATATATTATATTAAATGTATATTTTATTCAGAATAAAATGTGCTGCAAGTAACAGCTTTGCTAGTTTAGACTAAATTAAGCTGTTTGTCACTCAGCAGGAGCAAACTAGGTTATGATGAAATGTTGGTTTAAAGTCATAAGTTAGTGATTATATTTAAAAAAAAAAAAAGAAAAATAAATAAATATTTTTTTATTTTTCAACAAATTTATGACAGTATAATAATAAGTACATTTTTATTTTAATATAAAAATGTTTATTGAAAAATTAATAATTAATTTTTATTAAATAAAAATATTACTTTTTTGCCATCTAAGACTAATCTTGGTTTAAAAAAGTATTTTAGCTTGAATAGGTACAGAATACTGTACAACCCTGATTTTTGTTCTTTTTTAACAAATTTATGACATAATAATAATAATAATAATAATTCTGATGATTATTATTATTATTCCATTTTTATTTGAATATAAAAATGATTTCAATTTTATTACATAAAAAAATTAATGTAGGTTTTAAGGTTTTAAGTAATATTATACTGTAATGTGGGACACAGCTGAATATTATATTATTTATATTTTTATTAAAGTTTGCTAATAATTTAAATTATTTTTACTAGAGTATCAGCTCAACAGATCTGAGGGAAAGATATTTTAAGGTCCAATTAACTATTTACTACAAGTTTAATCTCAATAAACTCCTAATTTGCTGATTATTAATAATTAGTAAGATAGTTGTTAAGTTGAGGTATTGGGATTGATTAAGGGATCTAAAATATAGTATGCAGAATATGTGCTAAGTACTAATAAACAGCCAATATGCTAGTAATATGCATGCTAATAAGCAACTAGTTAATAGTGTGAACTGGTCCTTAAACTGAAGTGTTATCAATCAACTTTTTTTCCAAACTAAGTTGGTTTGGTGTTAGATTATAGTTTATCTGACATAGTTGGGACGTCTTTCTGTCCTTTAACGCTCTTCCTGTGTGTGTGACTGTCAGGTTGAAGAAAACAGCGAGCTCTTCTACAGTCTGGACGACGGACACACGCGTTTCACTGACCTGCTGCAACTAGTTGAGTTTTACCAGCTGAACCGAGGCGTTCTGCCCTGTAAGCTCAAACATCACTGTGCCCGCATCACCCTCTGAACCGCTGCGGGACCTTCTGGACATCAGCTTGTGCCTTGGACAGGAAACCATTTCACTGTCCACCCCCTGATGAGCATTGGGGTCTGAACTTAAAGACTTTGATATGGACGAGACTGGACTTCTGAGGACCCTAATTTTCAGCGAGGGATGATCGTCTGTGGTGCGGCAATGTAGATGGGAATGTATAATGAACTATATCCTGATACAAACACTCTCAGTGTGGATGAGACCACCTTATTAAGCTATCAATCAAAGCTGATGTTTAACAGCAGACCGTCTGGGTCTCTGTACGGTGTGAACAAACTGAAGCCGGGTGCACATGCTACGATTTTTACTGTCATTTTGCAGTCTAAGACTAATCTTGGGTAAAAGATTCATTTCGGCATGAATAGGGTAAAAAACACTGCACAACCCTGATTTTAAAAAATAAATAAATGATAATAATAATAAAATTATACATTTTTATTGTGATATAAAAATTTAATTTTGATTAAATAAAAAATATTACACCTATTAATTTTTGCCATCTAAGACTAATCCTGAGTAAAAAAAATTGACATAAGTAGGGTACAAAATATTGTAGAACCCTGTACTGTACAACAAATAATAATAATAATAAATCATTATTTTTATTATTTTATCATTATTATTATTATAAAAATATTTTTTTTATTAAATAAAACACTAAACCTATTATTTTTTGCCATCTAAAACTAGTCTTGGGTAAAAAAAAAACAAAAAAAATAGCATGCAAAATACTGCACAGCCCTGATTTTTATTCCAACAAATCTTTAATAATAATAATAATAAAATTATTGTTATTATTTATTATTGCATTTTTATTGTGATATAAAATTTAATTTTGATTAAATAAAATTTTATTTTCTTATGACATATAACTTTTTTCCCCTCTATTTCTTTCCTGTTTATCATAACATAACATAACATAACATGTTATGTTTCTGGTTGAATCAAACAGCATTGTAATTATAAATAAAATTATTATTATTAGTATGATTATTATTATTAATTCATTATTATTAAAATTTGACATTTTGATTAAATAAAAAATATTACACCTATTATTTTTTGCCATCTAAGACTAGTCTTGGGTTAATAAAATAATTTAACATGAATAGGGTACAAAATACTGAACAACTCTGTCTTTTTTCAACAAAATCTTTAATAATAATAATAATATTTATTATTATTATTATTGCATTTTTATTGTAATGTAAAAATATTTTTTATTAAATACACCTATTATTTTTTGCCATCTAAATCTAGTCTTGGGTAAAATAAATGTTTGAGCTTGAATAGGTACAGAATACTGTATAGCCCTTTTTTCCAACAAATCTTTAATAATAATAATAATAATAATAATAATAGTTATTATTATTATTATTATTTGTTACGTTTTATTATTGCATGTTATTTTTTAATGTAACAAATCATTTTATTATCATTAAATAAATATATTGCTTTTTCATTAAATAAACATATTACTAATCTTGGGTGAAGGATTTCTTTCAGAAAGTATAGGATACAAAATACAACCCTGATTTTTTTTCAACCCATTCATGACAATTTTATTATTATTATTATTATTATTTTGACATTTCATGTCACAAAATACTTAATTATTACTAAATAAAAATCCTAGAGAAAACAGAGAAAAAAGTATTACAATAAAAAAAAAGATTTACATTAGAAGCTGGTTCCCAGTTGATAATTATTTTTAATCAAAATAAAAAAAATAAAAAAAAGAATGAAGTTAACATCTATTTGGGCAACAATAGAGCAACCAACAAGGATCTAAAATATCCAGCTAATACTGTCGGTCATGACCCAAGTTTAAGCTAAGATGTATAAGATGTACAGCATGACTTAAAGTTAACATTTATTGCACAGAGTGACAATAAAAATCATCCCATGTGCACTCGGCTTAAAACGGTATGGTATAGCCATAATCTGAAAACACTTAATAAGCTCAAACTCTTGCTGTTTTCCAGGGGTTCCTTTTTATTCTTTTAATCATGCGTCAGAAAATTCAGGTATTTTATAAACAACGTGTTCGTTGCGACAAATGTCCTGTTTGCTGAAGAGAATCTGTATCCGTGCATGCTGTAGACAACGACTCGTCACCAACGCACATAACATGAACACTTGACATTATCCTCTGCTGTATCACGCCGTGGAATGTATCACTTCCTCCCGATGACAGCCGACGACGGCCAATGCGGTTTACATTCAGGAGCTGCACGCACGGGTGAGAGAAATCATGACACGACGGATGACAGATCAAACAATTGTTGTACATTTGAAACTGATTTTTATAGACATGTGGCAGGATTCAGGTAAACGGCGTCACGCACCTGAATTGGAACATTTGTAATAGTAAATCGATCAAAAGTAGCGGTTTTCCAGGAGAGACGCAACTTCATTTTTTATGAAAACAAACCTGAGACGTGACAACACAGATCCAGCAGAGCTCGTGTAAAAACTAATAATCAATCCGTTTTGAATAGCCAATATAAGTGTACAATAACCAAGCTATAGACTCTAGAATAAATGACTTGATAAGACAAACTAATAAACTGTCCAAATGACTGTCATGGGCTGCGATTTCTGTTGTAGAAATGAACAACTGGTGTGTTTTCTGTGTCCTCTCGGATTTTTTCTGTGTATGTTTCTTGTAGAATGACTTGTAAAATGAACACGATATTATAAATTGTTTTACAGCTGTGTATTAAAAGAACAAAAGAAGAAAAAAAAAAATCAAAAAAAGCATTTAAAAACTTTCTGATGGCCAAGGTCATAATTGCACTGTAGTTGGAACACTGGTAACTTGATTTCTGATCCAGTATATGATAAGATTTCTTTTTCTCTGACTGTTAGTTTTATTATTGTTGTTATTACTTTAATATTTAGTTCTATTATTGCTCTCATACACATCTATATCTTTTTTTTCTACAGCTGTGTGAATGTTGGAGTGTACAGTATGTGTATCTTCTCAGTTCATGCTTTCTGTACAGTACAGTCTCACAAAACCTCAAGAACTGAGATGTAAATCACAACAAAATAAAAAAAGACTTTTTAAAAATGATGATTAAGCACATTTTCCCCAAGAATTCTCATTACTCCAATGCAGAAATGAATTAAAATTATGAAATGGGTAATCATCCTAAAACTGAATTTTTTTATGATGTATAATTTTTGTTCTCTATTTTTTTCCTGTTTATTTTTTTAGTGAAATTTGGCCTACGTTATGTTTGAAATCATTGAAATCATACCACAAGTCATATTTCCAGCATATGTCAGTAAGATCGTATCTGATTCACTATTCATTGTTGCTTCCTTGTTATTTTCAGTGCAGCACTGAACTATGTTGTTGTTTTTCATGAATATGAAACACATTTTTGTACTTTTATTTCCTGTATGTTTCATGACACTGACAGCAAATAAACTTGAAAAACCTTGTTCCATCCAAAACAATCGTATGTATTATTTTGCATAGGCCTGATCAAAATACTGATAGATTTTAGTTTGGGGATCAGTTCTCACTATTAACTACAACTTCTGTCTCAATAAACTCCTAATTTGCTGCTTATTAATAATTAGTAACTAAATTAGTTGTTAAGTTGATTAGTTGTTAAAATTAATACAGTTGATGTTTGAAGTCAAACGTTTACATACACCTTGCAGAATCTGCAAAATGTTATTTTACCAAAATAAGAGGGATCATACAAAATGCATGTTATTTTTTATTTAGTACTGACCTGAACACAATATTTCAGATAAAAGACATTTACATATAGTCCACAAGAGAAAATAATAGTTGAATTTATAAAAATAACCCTGTTCAAAAGTTTACATACACTTGAGTCTTAATACTGTGTTGTTGTTTTTTAGTGATAGTTGTTCAGGAGTCTGAACAGTTAAACTGTTCCTCAGTAAAAAACCTTCAGGTCCCACAGATTCTTTGGTTTTTCAGCATTTTTGCGTATTTGAACCCTTTCCAACAATGACTGTATAATTTTAAGATCCATCTTTTCACACTGAGGACAACTGAGGGACTCATATGCAACTATTACAGAAGGTTCAAACGCTCACCAATGCTCCAGAAGGAAAGACGATGCATTAAGAGCCAGAGGGTAAAAACTTTTGAACAGAATGAAGATGTGTACATTTTTCTTATTTTGTCTTAATATCATATTTTTATTAATTACTGCCCTTCAGAAGCTACAGAAGATATGTACATGTTTCCCAGAAGACAAAATAAGTAAGATTTACCCTGATCTTCAAATTCAAAAGTTTTCAACCCCAGCTCTTAATTAATTATGTTTCCTTCTAAAGCATCAGTGAGCGTTTGAACCTTCTGTAATAGTTGCATGTGAGTCCCTCAGTTGTCCTCAGTGTAAAAAGATCTCAAAATCATACAGTCATTGTTGGAAAGGGTTCAAATACACAAAAATGCTGAAAAACCAAACTATATGTAAACGTCTTTAATGTGAAATATCTTATCAGTACTAAATAAAAAATAACATGCATTTGTATGATCCCTCTTATTTTGGTCAAATAATTCACATTTTGCAGATTCTACAAGGTGTATGTAAACCTTTGACTTCAACAGTATATGATCATCTGTAGGATGTAAAAAAAATTCCCTATAGACTTCCCTATTATTTTTGCAAAAAGAATCATACTTTTAGTGAACAAACTTTGACATCACTCAATAGGTCAAAAGTTTTACACCTGCAGATATCTGAATAACAAAATAGCCCATGAAGTACCACTGCTGGACTATTCATGATTGGAAGAAGGCCTTATAAACCCATTAAACTTCATCACACAGGGCTTCTGTACACTGTTGAGTTGGTGAAAGCATGTTTCCTTATTGTGTGACACCAGCAGTCAGAAATGAAGGAGGAAGCACGATGCTCCAGAGATTTTTTGCAGAATCCAGAGTCTGCGATTTGCTCAAAGTGAGTGTCACCTTGAAGCAAAAACACTAGCATATCCTTCTGGTACTCACCTAGTGGGTCGGGGTTTGTCCTACAGCCAGAAAAGGACCCAAAACAAACCTCCGGGCTATGACAGGACAACCTTCACTTCAAATGATGGACGACCAGCTCAGTGTCCAGACTTAAACCCCACTGAATCAGTTCAGGAACAACTGGACAGAAAGGTAGTGCAATGCAACACAGCCGAAGGGACTGCTGCAACAGTGTCATTTTATAGAAAGTAAGCCATTTGTTTGATTGGTTGGTTCCAGAATGTTTGTTAGTTCACAAAAACATTGTTTATTAATTCTTAATGGAACTTTTTTCTGAAACTTTATTTTTAGATGTTAAACATTTTTAGAGAACATTTAAAAGTAACATCCCCATAATGTTTGCAAAATGATAAAATGGAACGTTCATATATTTTAAAAATAAGTTTTAAAACGTTGTAAACATTCAGGGAATATTAGAAATAACGTTTTCATAACCTAATGGGAACGTTAGCAAAACGTTTTACACATTTTTGTTAGCTAGGAATCTGCATAGGCCTTAATGGCAATAAAAACTGGAAAAATGCAGGCTTTCTAACACTTTTGATCTATCCTGGTGTCTGTCTGCCTAGCAACACCCCAGCAACCTCCTACAAGGTATTAGTAGCTACGTTAACTTTTAAAATTAGCTTTGTATCTCACATCAAACCGCCCAATATCCAAACTAAGCCCTATATAACCTTAAACACTTTTAATCTGTTTTAACTCGAAAGGTTTTCTTATACTAACATTCACATTTTGTCTGGGACGTTTGAATATATATTATCCCGCGGTTCTCTGGAATACTTGGTTGTGATTGGTCAATGCCAGCGTTCCCAGGTCAAATGTGACGCTAACTGCGTCAACCGAAACTGTTTTGACGTTATCGCGAACCCTGAGGGCTGAATGTACATTATCTCTTACTTAACTATTTAACAAATAAACAGATAAGTGAAAGAAACGACATAACTTTCAAAACTGCACCGTAACGACAGTGTGAGGTCTGCATTACATACCGCTCGCCGCAAGATGGCGGTAAATGATTGCTAAACCTGTTCTTCGCTCCTGCAGGTGAACTCTTCAGGTTAGCCTTTAGCAACAAAACACATCTGACTAATCATTTGTAAATTGGATGAATTATCCTGTGGATTGTCTTCCAAAGGTGCTGTTCTACTTCTAAAAGGTGAGATTTCCTTCTAGAAAATACTTTTTTAGCAGATACATTAGTTGAGGGCAACATACAAACAGTACTATGAACTGTCTGATTGTTAATAATGAATTCATGATAAAAGAAAGAGAAATGTTTTTTAATGTTTTGTAAAACTATACATTTGTTTGCAATAATACGTAATAGAAGCAAATAAGTAATGCATAATGTGAAATATTATTTGATAAGATACAGATTTTTAATACTATTGTATTTTATTGTATATTGTGTACAATATTGGATCATGCAAATTCCAATTTTTTTTAATACAATTCCTGAAACCCTACTGTCAACTTTAAAATTTTTTTTGTTTTTTTCTTATTTTTTTTTCTTTTCTTTCTATTTCTGTTTAGTCTATTTTATAATTTAATAACACCAAGTGCAGTTTTCTTTTATTTTAACTGTATGCATTTTATTTATAATTTAATAACACCACATGCAGTTTAATTTTTGTATTCTATTTTATTCATTTTATTTTAGTTTTTTATTTATGTAATGTAATGTATGTTTAACACCAAGTGCAAATAGCCAACCTTTTTGGCAAAGGCTATTTTTTTTTTTTTTTACCACCCACTGCTGGTCAGACAATTTACCCTTAGAACAAATACTAAATCAGCATTTTACACTTTGTACAAATACCATCAGTTGCTCTTAGGGTAAACAAAATGTTATTTGTTTCTATATACAGTACACTTTATCCAAACAGTATTTATCACTATTTACTAAGGATATCATCTACCTTCAGTTGGTGTAAATAGCCTGTGTTTTTTCATTGTTTATGTGTGTACATGCATATCGATCCTTTCGCAGCATTCTCTGCCAAACAATAACATAATCATTCTGATACAGTAGTTTGAAATTGAAAGATTGAGAAATCGGTTGTCAGAGACCTTGCCTTTGGCAGCATCTGTAGTGCACACTGCACAATTAGCATGTCTCTCTGACTGCCATCTGCTGAGTGACCCGTCGGGCAGCATATGAGAATCTGCAGCTCTGTAGTGATCAGAAATCCCGTGCAGCATTCATATGACATAACGTGCATGTGATAGTTGAAGCGCTCTTAATCCCTGTTGCGAGTTTAAACGCGGCGTCTCTCTTCTCCTCCCACCCCGAGCGCTGCTCTCTCTCGGCAGAACACTTTCACTTCTCAGATCTGGAGGATATAGATGCACTGATGTCTTAAACACACTCCCCGTCTTCCAAGGTCTGCTGTTAAACGCTCCTGTGGATGTATTTCTCCCATTGATCTGTGTTTGGCTGCAGGGTTCTACAGAGGGAGAGCAGCTGTCAGAGAGAGAGCACTTGAGAGAAAGCGCTCCTTAATGAATTCATCCTGCTAAATGCAGTCCAAAGTGCCTGTGGATAGCTGTGATCTGCTTTGCTATAAGGGCCCTGTGTCTGGGGCCCTCCTCTGACTGCCTGCTACCTACACTACATAGTGCTCAACAGTATAGCTCAAAACAGTAGTATTTATTTTGTTATTTACATATTTTATTCAACTTATACAACCTTATAAAATCGCATAATATTTAACATTTTTTATAACAAAAATTCTATATATATTTTGGTTATATATGTAATAATGTACATACAATATGTATTTTATATTTAGAAATATTTAAGAAAAATGCATACATCTGGAGATTTCACTACATTCATTTTAAGATTTAAATGAAGTAATTTATGTATAATTTAAATGCACCACTATAATAATTCATAGTCATAAACTGCAATATTTACGTATATTTTTGACTAAAACATTTTGGTTACATCTCATTTGGTAATATTAATGCATTAACTAACAAAATCAATGAGCAATGCATATTTTACAGCATTTATTCATCTTTGTTAATGTTAGTTATTAAAATATATTCTTAATTCTATAATTCTGTGCATTTAGTAATGTTAACAAAAATAACTTTTGATATTAAAAATGCATTATTAAATGCTGAAATTATCATTAACTAAGGTTAGTAAATGCTGTATGCTTATTTACTGTTAGTTCATGTCGTAGTTAACTGAAGTTAACAAATAAAAATTCATAAAAGTGTTACCAATGCATGAAAAATGCCTTTTCAGTGGCACATTTTTAATAATGCATGATAATGATATTTTGAGTATTAAATGAGTGTTTGTGCATTGGCACACAAAGTTGTCTGCAGTGGCAAAGAGCATGCACTGGCTGTCAGTCATCTTTAATATGATGCATTATGCACTCATGCAATTAATATACAATCTCTTTCCCAGCAGAATGTTTGTTTTAGTGTGATATAGGCTGATTGGCGTAATCACATCATAAAATATTTGCAATAATTCATCCAATTTCCTGTACTGACAGCAAAATCGTTGTAAGTACAATGTGAAAATCAGCCATAGTGGCATGTCTGTTGTCTGCTGGATGCACCTGGTCACGAGGTGAGATGAAGCATGCTGGGGCTGAAGGTGAGGGTACATAACCAGAGCGTGTCACAGGAAGTGTTCCCTCGAAAGGGGTCAAGCTGGGCCCTGAGGCACGAACAATTCCAGTTCCCATTAATGCCAGTGCTAATGTCAGCGAAGCCCCAAAGGTAGTGAACCGCCAGCAAAGTAAGCAAGGATTACAGGAGCAAGTGACTTTACTCTACTGTAAACAATCCTGTCATGCTCCCGTAAAGCACACACACATAACAACAGAAGGAGACACTACCGTAGGGTTCGGTCTGCTACTGAGGACTTTAAACGGCATCTGTGAAACCTAGACATCTTAACCTAGACATATATATATAATTCATATTGATAATTATAACACTTACTTAACAACTCTGAATTTCTAAAAGCAAGTCACTAGACATTAGCGTTGTGAACATTAAAGCAGTGCTTTACAGTAGTTATTTTGCCAGTTATATTATGCCAGTAGGTGGCATTTAAATCTTTCAAATGATTCATTGAGAAACTGATTTATTCAGGAATGTCTGCTGTATAAGTGAGTCATTGAATCATGATTTGTTCTGCTACATTTATGAATGAGTCATTTGAATCATTCGATCTAGCCACTTCACTCAAAAACATTTAGAGGAGAAGCTACTGTATGATGCACATTATTGTTGATTTGTTGTTTTTGTTAAATGACTTGCAATAATAAGTCTGCGTAACTTCCTTTTTAGTGAGATTGATTGTGATAATGCTTTATTACATATCACTGATTGATGATATATCATCCAATATTTAGCCTCAAAATCACAGATATGATAGACATCATGCATTGCTATTTTGACATAATGACCCCATTCTGAAATGAAAACTGTGTACTACACTGTATGTCCATGGATTTCTGTACTTTATTTAATTGTAACCTAGACATTTATATAACATTCATATTTATATTTAACCACTTCTAAGAGTAGTTAAATAGATATAGTGTTGTGAATATTAAAGGCGTCATCGGATGCTAAGTTCACTTTTACATGTTGATTGAACATTAATGTGTGTTGGCAGTGTATGTACAAATCTACTCTATAATGCTAAAAATCCATGCAGTGGTTTTTAATTAATCTGTAAAAATAATATCCCCTTTTTCAAATCGAGCCATTCTCAGATGCCTGTCGGTGTGGCGTCACACCCACAGAGGCCGCTCCCACGATAGTTGATTGACATGACCGTTTTACCTCAGATCAGCTGTCACAATCCGCCCTCTTTGTTTCGATGCAGGAGCAGAGATGTAAGTTAGACAAGAATATCTCCGATTGAGCAATTGAGGTGTTGTGTTGCTGGATGTAATAATGAACCTAGTGGTCGTCATTTACTCCAGACATCTGAGCTGCTGAAGATGCAGTAGATTACGTTTGTTTGTGAAGAGAAATCGCCTCCCGATATACATATATCCATCTATGTTTGCGCAAATCATTCGTGATCCAGCTTCACTTACAGCAGAAGTGAGTATAATGTTTTTTTTTCTGAATCTTTGCGATCGCCTTTCCTGATAATGTGCTAGTTAGCAAGTTTAGCGGCCGAACGCGGCTAAACGCGGCTAAAGTAAACAGGCTCACCTCTCCACAGAGAGCAGAGAGAGCGGGGCGAGCAGAGCTCATCTGCATTTAAAGCAGCCTCGACCAGAATGAGATGTTTTTTCAGAGCTGATTTTGGCAAGGTAAAAAGGGTTATGTTTTACACAACCATTGAGATTTTTTAACCAAAATATATTACAGACTTTCCATTAAGACCTTAAAGAATCATATCAACTTGTGGAAAATTGGCATCCCTTTAAAGGAGAAGGCGGAAAACATTTTAGCATTTTTCTCCATATAATGGACTGATATGGTGCCCCGATTTTGAACTTCCAAAATGCAGTTTAAATGCGGCTTCAAATAATCCCAAATGCGGTTGTAAACAATCCCAGCTGAGAAAGAAGGGTCTTATCTAGCGTAATGATCAGTTATTTTCATAAAAATAACACAATTTATATACTTTTTAATGTCAAACGCTCACCTTGTCTCACTCTGCCTGAACTGTTTTTGTTCTGGTTCATGACAGTTAGGGTATGTCGAAAAAACTCCCATCTCATGTTCTCCCTCAACTTCAAAATCGTCCTATATCACTGTTTTACCTTTTTTGTTAAGGGTGTTTGTTCTTCTTTGCATGTTCACTTTGCAAAGATTGGGTTGGTACTTCTGCAGTGATGTAGGATGATTTTGAAATGATTTTTGAAGTTGAGGGAGAAAATACGATCAGAGTTTTTCGACATACCCTAACTGTCTTGAGCCAGAATACAGAGAGTTCAAGGAAAGCAAGGCAAGATGAGTGTTTGAGGTTAACAAGTATATAAATTGTAAATTGTAAAACTCTGTTTAACTCCACGGGATTTGGAAAATTTGTCTATTTTCAAAAAAACTGGAGTGTTCCTTTAACAATACAGATTGTGACAAAGCAGCTTTACAGTATTAATTAAGAAATAGTGCGTCAATAATGCAAAAGTACATCAGTAAACACTCAATTTTCAGTTAAAGGGAGTTCATCATTGAATTCAGTGATGTCATTATCCAGCTCAGTTCAGTTCAATTAGTATTTGTTAACGCTGGAAATTAATTTAAAAGAAAGATGCACTGACAGATCCTAAAATATATATCAGTGTCTTTGTTTTGTCTCTAGTAATGTTTCCAGTAATGTTTTTTTGAAGCCACCTTTATAAAAATTACTTAAATGTCCTAACTGAGCTATGGCCTAATCCTGGCTTAGTCTAAGCCCTGTCTGTGAAACGTCTCGGTTACGTATGGTAACCCTCGTTCCCTGATGGAGGGAACGGAGACGTTGTGTCGAGTAGTGTACGACACTAGGGGTCGCTCTTGAGAGCCCAAACACCTCTGACAGTTTTGAGAAAGGCCAATGAAAATTGGGTGTGCAGATTTGCATAGCTGACCACGCCCCGGACGTCCGGGTATAAATAGGGCAGCGTGTGCATCTGCTCACTCGTTCTGATCTGAGGAGCCGAGGGTCTCAACTCACTCAGAGGCGGTCCAGGAAGGTGGCACGGAAGACACAACGTCTCCGTTCCCTCCATCAGGGAACGAGGGTTACCATACGTAACCGAGACGTTCCCTATCTGTCGTACACTCCGAGTTGTGTCGAGTAGTGTACGACACTAGGGGTCCCCGTAGAAAACCGCCACCTTACTGGCCGCGTCACGAGTGATAAGCGCAGAAGTAACAGGCAACGTGTTAACGAAGTGCAGCTCACCTCCTCCGTGACCATCCAACGTCCAAGACTGACCTGTACCAGGGTTCTGCAGCCGGGCCTTCCTCAGTAGAGCGGCCGAGTGTCTTGCGAGCGTTGGGAAAGCGCCTCCTCCCCGAAGGAAAAACGGCGCTACGGAGTTCACAACCTGCCCAACAGGGGGGGTACAAGTGACAACATTAAACATGGGGCTGAGGTGGGACTCACACCGGGGGAGACCACCAGACTCAGACCCTAGAGACAAACCAGTCCTCAGGGGAAACACCGCACTACAGGAGTTATAGGTGGGGATACACACATGGGGCCACATAAGGAGCCACTACATATGGGGCACAATTCAATCAGAACAAAGGTGACCATACCTTGTGACCGAATTCGTAGCGAGTCCCTCCGCAAAACTCTGCCACGTCCAGAGGTGCCAATGATGGAGATGGTGTCCAGGGTTCACGCTAGGAAACCTACTGAAACTCAGAAGCGTAATCACCGTTAGGGGAAGCGCTTTAAAGCAAGCTCTACACCAACCAGAGAACTGAGTCAAGAGCTGGTATTCAAGACTCTAGCTGACACTGGCTCCATGCGTAAATTGTAAAATCTGGCAAATGTGTTAGGTGTAGCCCAACCTGCAGCTCTACAGATGTCTGTTAATGAGGCCCCATTTGCCAGGGCTGCCGAGGCAGCGACGCCCCTAGTCGAGTGGGCTCTTACCTCCAGAGGGCAGGGTAGGCCTCTGGCCTGGTAGGCCACCCGAATTGCGTCCACCAGCCAGTGGGAGATCCTCTGTTTGGAGACAGCCTTCCCCTTCTGCTGTCCCCCATAACAGACGAAGAGCTGTTCAGAACGTCTGAAGGGCTGAGTGCGTTCCAAGTAGATGCGCAGGGCACGGACTGGGCATAACAAGGTCAGGTTGGGGTCATCTTCCTGGGAAGAGATAGCTTGCAAAGTCACCACCTGGTCTCTGAAGGGAGTGGTGGGGACTTTGGGCACGTATCCAGGCCGGGGTCTCAGGACGACGTGAGAATCCGCTGGTCCGAATTCCAGGCACGAACTGTTGATGGAGAGGGCTTGGAGGTCTCCCACTCTCTTTACCGAGGCGAGCGCAGTCAGGAGAGCCGTCTTTAGGGAGAGAGCATCGAGTTTGACTGACTGAAGAGGCTCGAAGGGACCCTGCTGTAGGCCCCGGAGAACCACAGCAAGGTCCCAAGAGGGGATAAGATGTGGCCGAGGAGGGTTCAGTCTCCGGGCTCCTCTCAGAAACCTGATTACCAAATCGTGTTTTCCCACCGACCTGCCACCCACCAGGTCATGATTAGCCGATATAGCGGCCACATGAACCTTAAGTGTCGAGGCAGATAGGTGCCTGTCCAGGCCCTCCTGGAGGAAGGATAACACTGATTCGATGCCGCAACTCCGTGGGTCCCTTAGCCGAGCAGAACACCAGTTCACAAACACGCGCCATTTAGAGTCATACAGCCGCCTGGTAGAGGGAGCTCTTGCCTGAATGAGTGTGTTCACCACTGATGGTGGGAGATCTCTGAAGTCCTCCTGGTCGCGTCCAGGGGCCACAGGTGGAGGTTCCAGAGATCGGGGCGCGGGTGCCAAATTGTGCCCTTCCCCTGGGAAAGGAGGTCCTTCCTCAGGGGAATGCGCCAGGGAGGAGCTGACGCCAGGAGAACCAGGTCCGAGAACCAGGTTCTGTTGGGCCAGAAGGGGGCTACCAAGAGGACCTGCTCCTTGTCCTCCCTGACTTTGCACAAAGTTTGTGCGATCAGACTCACCGGGGGAAACGCATACTTGAGCCGGTCCTTCGGCCAACTGTGTGCCAGTGCATCTATACCGAGGGGAGCCTCGGTCAGCCCGTACCACAACTGGCAGTGGGTGGATTCCGGTGAGGCGAAGAGATCCACTTGCGCCTGGCCGAATCGATCCCAAATCAGTTGAACCGACTGAGGGTGGAGCCTCCACTCGCCTCCGAGCGAAACCTGTCGTGACAGAGAATCGGCCACTCGATTGGCATCGCCCGGAATGTGAGTGGCCCGTAAGGACCTGAGTCTGTGTTGGCTCCAGAGCAGGAGGTGGCGGGCTAGTTGTGACATGCGAAAGGAACGTACACCGCCCTGGTGGTTGATGTAGGCTACTGTCGCCATGTTGTCCGACCTGACCAACACGTGCTTGTTCTGAATCATAGGCCAGAACCTCCTCAGAGCTAGAAGCACTGCCAACAACTCCAGACAATTGATGTGCCAATGCAGCCGGGGGCCTGCCCAGACCCCGGAAGCTGCCTGCCCGTTGCAGGTGGCACCCCAGCCTGTCCTGGAAGCGTCCGTGGTGACAACGACGCGTCTGGACACCTGTTCCAAGGGCACTCCTGACCGAAGGAACACGATGTCCGTCCAAGGGCTGAGTGTCTGGCGGCACGATGGTGTGATGTTCACACGGAACGTGCCGTGGTGCCACGCCCTCCTGGGGACTCGGGTACGGAGCCAATGCTGCAGCGGTCTCATGTGCATCAAACCCAACGGCGTGACCGCGGCTGAGGATGCCATGTGCCCTAGGAGCCTCTGAACCTGTTTTAGGGGGACCGCTGAGCCGCACCTGAGCGTTGCCACGCATCTCAGAACTGACTGTGCACGCTCCGGGGAGAGACGTGCAGACATGCCGACCGAGTCCAGTTCTACACCGAGAAAAGAGATCCTCTGCGCCGGGGAGAGTTTGCTCTTTTCCCAGTTGACCCGAAGCCCCAAGCGAGCCAAATGGTTGAGAACCATGTCCCTGTGTACGCAAACCGTATCCAACGAGTGAGCCAGGATCAGCCAGTCGTCGAGATAGTTGAGAATGCGAATGCCCATTTCCCTGAGGGGGGAAAGGGCAGCCTCTGCTACCTTCGTAAAGACGCGGGGCGACAGGGAGAGGCCGAAGGGGAGAACCTTGTACTGATATGCCCGTCCTTCGAAGGCAAACCGTAGAAACGGCCTGTGTCTTGGAAGGATCGAGACATGAAAGTACGCGTCTTTCAGGTCTATCGCCACAAACCAATCCTGGAACCTGACGTACGTAAGAATGTGCTTGAGGGTCAGCATTTTGAACGGGAGCTTGAGTAGGGCCCGATTCAAAACCCTCAAATCCAGGATAGGTCTGAGCCCACCACCCCTCTTGGGTACAATGAAGTAGGGGCTGTAAAACCCTTTCTTCATTTCGGCTGAGGGGACAGTTTCTATCGCACCCTTCGCCAGAAGGACTGCGATCTCCGCCCGAAGAACCGCGGTGTTGGAGCCCTGGACCGAGGTAGTGAGAACACCGCAGAACTTGGGCGGACGACGTGCAAACTGGATAGCATAGCCGAGCCGAATGGTCTTGAGCAGCCAGCGGGAAGGATTGGGGAGATTCAGCCAATCCAGAAAGTTCTCCGCTAGGGGCCGCAGAGGAGTTACATTCGACGTACCAAGGGTGGGGGAACCTTCGCTGGGAAAACAGCGTGTGGTCGGAGGTAAGAAGCCCCGAAGGCCACTGGCTGCTTTGCCCAGGGAGACCGAGCCGTGCGAGCTTAGCAGAGGATCCACCCGACAGGGGAGATCGTCTGACCAAGCTCGTTGTTCTAGAGCATGAGGGAGCACAGAAGGTGTGTGACCGCATGCCCTGAACGGAGGAGACAGCATCCGACCATCGAGCGGAGGGTCGGGGGTGCTGTGTAATATGCCCAGAGAAGGAGAAAATTGCTCTTTTGTTGACCAAGTGGTGGCCGTCTGCCGGGTGGCAGACAGCCGGGTGGAAGCCGAATCCAGCGCTCGTCCCCTCGTCGAGTGTGGATCCGGACAGGCCAAACGATCCCTCCTCCCTGGGCTGCCCGTCTCAGGAACGCTTCGAAACCTGCCGGGGGTTCTTAGTGGCCTGAGGACGAGCTGGCGGTGCCACCTTCCTACGAGTGCTGGACCGTTGGGCGGGTCTGGCTGCAGACCCGGCAGGCTGCGGGGTCTGAGCCACCCTCGTAGGGGGCCTTCCACGGCGGGGAGCAGGCGGAGGCTGCTGCGTCGGCTGAGCTGGGCCGGAACTCGCTGCACGCCGAGGCAGGATGTGCTTGATGGCCTCCGTCTGCTGTTTCACGGTGGAGAACTGCTGGGCAAACTCCTCCACGGTTTCGCCGAAAAGGCCAGCCTGGGAAATGGGAGCGTCGAGAAAGCGAACCTTCTCGGCGTCTCGCATCTCGGCCAGGTTTAACCACAGGTGGCGCTCCTGGACCACCATAGTGGACATCGCCCGCCCCAGAGCTTGCGCAGTAACCTTCGTAGCCCGTAAGGCATAGTCGGTCGCTGAGCGCAGCTCGTGTAACAGCTCTGGGTCGGGAGCACCCTCGTGCAGGTCTTTAAGAACCTTAGCCTGATAGACCTGCAAAATCGCCATAGCGTGGAGGGCGGACGCAGCTTGCCCAGAGGCCGCGTAAGCCTTCGCTACAAGCGCAGACGAAAACTTACAGGCCCTGGACGGGAGTCTCGGGCGGCCCCTCCAGGAGGCGGCGTTTTGCGGGCACAAGTGCATCGCAACCGCTCTCTCCACCTGGGGAACCTCCGAATACCCCCTCGCTGGACCGCCATCGAGGGTGGTGAGGGACGGGGAGTTAGCGTACCGTGAACGAGCCGACAGAGGGGCTTTCCACGATTTCGTCAACTCCTCGTGCACTTCCGGGAAAAACGGGACCGGGGAGGAGCGTGGCTTCGAGTCACGCCCCCTGCCCAGGAACCAGTCATCCAGCCTTGAAGGCTCAGGGCTGGGCGGGGGAACCCACGCAACCCCGATCTCCTTGGCTGCCCGTTGTAGTGCGGCGGCCATTTCGGCGTCTGCCACAGACTGAGATTCAACCGCCGGAGCGGCGAACTCGGTTGTGACGTCAGCCTCTGACGGCTCTCCCTCCGATGCTACGGACGCTGCCTTTTCCTCAGCAGGAGCCCCGAACAAAAGATCCAGCCCATACTGAGACGAGCTTTCAAAATCGTCCGGAGACTCAATCGGTAGACACACAGGGTGAGCGGTTTGCGAGGACGCAACTGGCAAAACTTCGCTCAACACCTGCCGCTCTTCCTCGACGCACATCGCAACGGCCTCGTACCCGGAAGTAGAAGGACCGGAGCGGGAAGCAGATGAGGAGCGCCGCGGCTTCTTCGAAAAGAACGCGGCTCTCGAGCGGAGTGTGCCCAAGGGCATGTCTTCGCAGTGCTGACAACCTCCCTCAGCGAACGCTGCGTCAGCATGCTCACGCCCCAAGCATTGAACACAGCGTTCGTGCCGATCGTTCGGGGAAAGGTAGAATCCGCACCCAGTAGGACACAGACGGAAAGGCATCGTGAAACACACAATCCGTCTGTGGAGCTCTTTTAGAGAAAATTTGCTCTCTGCAGAAGAGAATCTTCTCTTGAAGATCGCCGTCGACGCACCCAGGGGACTCTCACAACACGAGCAGTGTCAGAGAGGGAGAGACCGCTGTCTGTGCCGTAGATCCAACGACGAGAGAGGTGAATGTTGCCGCTTCTCACGCAGAGACGCTGCATTCGGCTCCGAAAAACAGAACGAGTGAGCAGATGCACACGCTGCCCTATTTATACCCGGACGTCCGGGGCGTGGTCAGCTATGCAAATCTGCACACCCAATTTTCATTGGCCTTTCTCAAAACTGTCAGAGGTGTTTGGGCTCTCAAGAGCGACCCCTAGTGTCGTACACTACTCGACACAACTCGGAGTGTACGACAGATAGGGAACCAGGCCTTACTTTATCGAGTATGTTTGAGATTTTGCCCCTTTATGATTGATGAAATATCACCCAGGGATTAATTAGCCTCAAAATCGGCGATATGATGCTAGATGTACGTGCCTGTAGAGAGGGTTTGCACTTACGTCACGGTTTAGTCATGCATGGTCTTATTGGAGATACTCGGATGTGAACAGCAGCATGGATTGCATGGTTAATGTACTACTGAATACGTTGTTCTGCTAACTTATGCTGTATAAACCATTGAAAAATCATATGGAAACTGCTAAATCATATAGAGAAGGATTAGTAAGCAGGAAAGGGTGCAATATTTTGACAAACTAAAGTTTACAGGTGGTAAAGATACGTACAAGCAATATTAATTAAGATATTATCCTAATATTTCATCTACCTGACTAGAAATAAGAACAAACATGAATGTTGTCAAGATTCTTGCCCTGGAAATCCTGGTTCAGTTTGGTTTTTTGCACTCTTCTGCTTGATTTGTTTTCCCGGTCCGACCAATTAGTATAGCCCAAAACGCGACAATAATTGACAATTTTTTTTGCAGCAGTAATCAGCAAACTATGCAAGTTTCATTTGGTTCAGTGGCATTGTTTACGTTCAGTGCCGCCAATATGGCCGATTGATGACGTGACGTGAAAACACTAGTCTATAGTCCAAACGGTGTACAAAGACACTTGTAAATACTTTTCAAAAAAGCATTTGTAATTAAGTCTAATTTGCTATTAAATACAGTATTTACTTGCATATATTGGCAGCATATCACTATTTTTAAGACACGTGTAGTGAAGTCAGAAGCCTGACAGTGACCTGATAATTATGTTGCTCTAATCTTTAATTACCTCAAATGATTTTGTCATTTGTTGAAAACAGTGAGACTGAGATTTTGGAATTAAGTCAATCACATTGGAACTTAATTAAAGCTTGTTCTGTCTGACAAAATGATTAATAGAAACTGAGCCAAAATGAAAAACCTGTCATTATTTCTCTCCCTCATGTTTTCCTAAACCTGCGTACTGTTTTTATTTGACAAAAACATCATAAAAGACCACAAAAGTAATCCATATGACTTGTGCTGTATTTTCCAAATCTGTATTTCAGGATTATTCAGTTGATATTTATTTATCTCATCTCATTCAAAGTAGACACAAAATGTCAAACCTGAAGCACTGACGGATCTGTTTTGAATCTGTAGACGAGTGAGATTTCAGAGCCTCAGCGGAGGTGAACATTATCATGTAAAAAAAAAAAAACACTATTCTGTTCATCACACAAAGCTGACTTCATATGAAGACTTAAAATATTAAGCAAGAGTCAAATGAACTACTTTTAGGGTGCTTTTTATGGAGCTTAACACCCGTGGTTGCTGAATTGCTGTTGTAGGCATAATATCTGTTTAAAATTCCTTCCGAACGACATGAGGGTGAGTAAATAATGACAGAATTTTTCTTTGAGATGAACTATTCCTTTAAAGACGGGAGTTATTTACAGAGCACAGCCCATTAACACAATACTCGAAAGACTTTGTTACACAGACAGTTAAAACAAATGCAGTTTGCAAAGAACATACTTGCTCTTCAAACTTTCTTGCTTTTAATGTCTCTCTCTCTCTCTCTCTCAGATTGAGGGAATAAACGGACACAGGCTTGTGGCCATGTTTTTCATTCTCTCTCCCTCGTTCTGATAGATTGTAGTTGAAGCTAATTGCAGTGTTTCAGAGCGGACTCTCTCGTCTGCTTAACCCCAGGATTTCTGTCCTTTTTTTTTCTCCTTTCTTTTTTTCATTCCAGAGGTCTCGGTGTGGAAGGACGGCGAGTACCCTGCTTTGTTAATTACGAGGATAACACATTCACTCATCAAATAATGGATGTGCTTTGCAATTTCAAGTTTTAATAATCAATTACTGAGAGCAATTCTCCATGGAGTTGCAAAAGAGTCATTAAGTCTCAAAAGGCAAAGGAAAAAAAGCTCTATTTTTACAAATGCCTGAGGGGAATTGGCTCAAAGCGCTTCCTATGCATTTGCCAATGTACTTCCAATAGAAAAAGGACGGAAGAAAAGCTTGTGGCATTTAGTTGTTTGAAAAGAGGTGGTGTCTTATGAGGTGAAGTGTGCAGCGGAAGCCTGTGGACTGTAAAATATTAGCAGGGATGCTGAACAAATGATTTGTACAGTGGGGTCTAAAAGTCTGAGATCGCTGCTGAACATGCTTCTATTCTGCATTTTTCTAATTTAATACATTTTTAGTAATAAATCATATGATCAGGATAACATTTGAGAATGAGAAATGCTTTAGTATTTAATTTGTAAACGTTTGCTTTTATGAAAGCATCACTTGAGGAACCAAATCCGACTGTCTGTATAATAATTCATACGCTTATAGTCACTAATTTGCTTACATTTAATCAGTAACCTAGAAATGTTTCAATGCAGAATGTTAAATAATTTGTATTCATTTTACATCTGACTTTTCTTTGTTTAAAAAATATTAATATGTTTATTTGAGTTAGATTTTAAATTCCACTTTTGCAATTTGATTCCAGACATATGACCTTTACTGTGCATAAAATATGATGAAAACAGATGCTTTAACCACATTCATCACCTGTACGTTTTTGATAATATATTTATATAAGTGTGTGTGAGTGGTTTCCTCTATGTACTGGCAAGGCTATGATTAATCTAAATCTGAAGCTAAAATTAAACCATAAAAATAATTTTCATTACTTGAAATAACATAAATGTTAACTGAAATAAAATAAAATATAAAAACTTTTTATTTCAGCTAGCTGACAAAGCAACATTTTTCATTGTAATTTAGTTTACATTTCTGTACTAAAACTAAAACTGTTACAAAATGAACAAAAACAATATAGACATTAAAAATAAAAATTAAGAATGACAAAAACAACAAAATTACTTAACGAACACAGAAAATATAAAAATAGAAACTGCTTAAAATATGAATAACCAGTGTCGGGGGTAACGCGTTACAAGTAATGCGAGTTACGTAATATTATTACTTTTTCCAAGTAACTAGTAAAGTAACGCATTACTTTTTAATTGACGAGAAAATAGCTGAGTTACTTTTTTCAAATAAGTAACGCCAGTTACTTTCCCCCCAATTTATTGATTAAAAGCTCTCCTGTCCCCATGTTGAGGGAAATCGGGAGTAAGATGTTAGTTCTAGAATACATGTGAACATGCATTAATCCATCTCACTCACAAAAAACAGATTCAGTATTCAACTCGGAATATGACACAAATCTGCAATAAATAAATATGTTAAATAATACAAATATCCTTTATGCATTTAATCCCATTTTATTAACCGATGTCTTTGCTGCCAACGTACGATGATCCAAATCAACCATACTAATAAGCAAACATGACTCAAGATAATCTAACATTTGTTTTCCTTTTTTTTTATTGCTGAAGAGTTGACATTTTTTTTGTTCTGCAGTCTACTGTACAGATGTGAATTTACTTTTCTCAAAGCCTGAGGCTTTTGGTGTGAAAAGGCTTTTACATTTGCCAAAAATTGAACTTTTTATATTAAAAACAAACAAGAATGCCCTGCCCAAGTAACGCAAATGCAACGCATTACTTTCCATAAAAAGTAACTAAGTAACGTAATTAGTTACTTTTCTTAGGGAGTAACTCAATATTGTAACGCATTACTTTTAAAAGTAACTTTCCACAACACTGTAAATAACTATTATAATAGTATCTCAGTGATACTAAAATAACACTGTTTTGGTATTGTAAAACATAAAAAAGTAAATGTTTTTTTTTCTTTAAATTATATTTATATATCATATTATATTATTATGTTTAAAAAAAATATTTTATTTTATTTACTTATTTTAATTTTATTTTTATTTACTTAATTTATTTATCTATTGCTTGAAATTTCAGCCAGTTTCTGTGTTTTAAACCTATTTTTCCTCAGTGTATAGTGAAAGTTTAATAACTAAACATTAATTCAACACAACAACATTAACTCTACAGCTCATGCATTCTTTTTTTTTTAACCCAGAGGGCAGTTCTCACCACCTGAGCCATGGCACTGCTGTCATGACCTCGGCATCATGCAGTGGGTGGTAACACACAAGAAAGGGGGTTTTCGTCAATATTTTTAATGGTCAATATGTATGCATTTTCATTAATAAATATCACTGACTTCTAGTGTAGTCTAGTCTGCCAATGTGTGCGAGTGGGTGGTAAGATGTTTTTTTTTTTTACATTATTAACTCTTCCAATGAAACCGTGTTTGACTGAGAAGAAAAGATCGTATAGCCAGACATTTGACTAGCGGCATAAAGTCTGGTCCTGTTTGAAGCATTTTTTTTTCTGAGCAAGAACAACCCACTTAGAAAGCAGGAAAATGATTGATGCGGAAAGCAACCAATCGTGGTTTGTTAACGTGTAATTTAGGGGTGGGTCTGTTTGGAAAAACTTGATAGGAAAATAGTAGTGTGGTAAAATGGAGGAAAATATATATTTCAACCTACGGGTATAGTTTATATCCTCATAAATGTGCCAAAAGCATATCTGTTTACTTCTAGAAAGATTTTAGACAGTTTGTGAAGAGGTTTTGACTTTAAAAAGAGTTTACAGTGAAACTCTACAGCAGATTGAAGTGCAGAAAAGATGGATGGCTGTTACAGGCGATCAAAGGCAGAATGAAAAAAGAAATGACACAGCTGGATCAGGAAGGTGCAACGGAAAGAAAAAAAACATCTCTTGTACAGGAAGCAAGAAAAGATTGAGAGTATCTTAAGAACAAAAATAAAGAAATAAATAAAGCAAGCTGAAAGATGTGTGACAGCAGCATACTGTGCAAAAAAAAAAAACCACGCAAAAATACAAACATGCCACTGCCTGACATGCCTTTAGATTTGATCTTCTGACACAGCTTGGAAAATCTGTCTAAAATGACGCGTCCTATCTCGCGTTCGCGTTTGATCGTCAGTTCAGAGACTATTATTAAAGTGATCTCTAAATGTGACACATCAGCTACGTAAACTGAAGATGCATCAAGAACCGTATGAAAGAACGGCACACAAAATGAAAATATTTGGATGAGGCTTACGTTGTTTGTGTGGCAGCGATGCATTGATATTCTTCAAACATTCTGGAGTGGGTTTATACTAAACCAGCGTATTAAGCTACTGTAAATAATTCAGCCTGAACCACTTAGCACAGACTCCATTCAGACTTTTTTGTTATTGGTTGTAGTAATCCTTATACTATATAAGAGATTTATGAATTGACTTGCATTGTTTGCCATTCTGAATGTAATTGATGACATCATTGTAGAATTTGAATAGTCTTGTTGGTCGTCTTTTCATATTAAATTAAGATTTATATTTTCTTTCTCGCTGTAAAGTTTGGAATAATTACGTTTTTATTTTTTATTTTTTTAAGAAATCTCCCCAAAGGTGCATTTATTTGATCAGAATTGTAGTAAAAAAGTAATATTGTGAAATATTATTATAGTTTAAAATCATTATTTTCTATTTAAATATATTTAAAAATGTAATTTATTCCTGTGATGTGGAATTTTCAGCATCATTACTCCAGTCTTCATTGTCACATGATCCTTCAGAAAATATTCTAATATGCAGATTTTCTACTCAGGAAACATTTTTTATTATCATCAATGTTGAAAACAGTTGTGCTGGTTTATAGTGCAAATGTAAGTTTTAATAATAAACTGATAAACTATCATTCAAAAACAGTAAGTTGATCAAAAGTGGCAGTAAAGACATTTATAATAAATTTATAATGCTTTATAATGATTTCTATTTCAAATAAAGGCTGCTCTTTTAAACTTTCTATTTAATATTTGTATTGTTTTCAACTTTAATGATAGTAAGACCCAATATTAATAATTGAGGGAGCATGTGACACTGAAGACTGCAGATTCAGCTTTGCATTACAAAAATTAATTACACTTTAAAATGTATTAAAATAATCTGTTATTTTAAATGATAATATTTCACAATATTACAGTTTTTTACTGTATTTTTGATAAAATTTCTTTCAAACATTTTAAAAATCATTATGTATCATCATTAAAGTATCATTATGCTGTGCATCGATTTTAACAAACCTCCTTAGGAAGATTATTTAGACTAAATTTGCCAGAAAAAGTTTCTTAAAAGAATTTTTATCACGTTAATGTAAAAATCTTGTGTAATATGACTTGTGTTTGTCTGTTTACTGGTTTTTATTAAGTTGGCTTGAGAAAGCCAATTTACTGATCTACTATTACTGATCTACTGATCTATTATTATTCTTCTTCTGAGCCAAATTTCGGTCTCTATCTCCTCCTAGAGATTTTAAGCTAGAACCACCAAATTCGGCCCAGACCTTCAGGCTGGTCTGACTCGGTGTGCTATATCTTTTCTAACTGATCCGGCTTACGGTTTTCGTAAACCAGACTATCAAAACCACCAAAAATCCCATAGATTTACATTGACGGAATGTTCAAATGAGCCAACACTCTTCAAACTCCCAGAATCCTCAATCAAGCTTCCATTCTATGTACTATTTCTAATCCATTTAGACTTATTTAAGGTTCCACTCTAATATTTCTAATATTTCTAATATTTCTAATCTATCTAAATCATGTTAGCAATATGCTGGTAACTTGCTAATCATGCTAACAACATGCTAGTAACTTGTTAATCATGCCAGAAACATCCTAGCGACATGCTAATCATGTTAGAAACATGCTAGCAACTTTGCTAATCATGTTAGAAACATGCTAGCAACTTTGCTAATCATGCTAGAAACATGCTAGCAACTTGCTAATCATGCTAGAAACATGCTAGCAACTTGTTAATCATGCTAGAAACATGCTAGCAACTTTGTTAATCGTGTTAGCAACATGCTAATCATGTTAGAAACATGCTAGCAACATGCTAGTAACTTGCTAACCATGCTAACAACATGTTAGTAACATGTTAATCATGCTAGCAATATGCTAATCATGCTAGAAACATGTTAACAACAAGCTAGTAATGTTAGCCATGTTAGAAACATGCTAGTAACATGCTAATCATGTGCGAAACATGCTATCAACATACTAATCAGGCTAGAAACATGCTAATAACTTGCTAATCATGCTAACAACATTCTAGTAACTTGATAATTATGATAACAACATGCTAATCATGCTAACAACATTGTAATCAGCCTATAAAGGTAGAAGCAATAAGCTAATCATGCTAAAACATGTTAACAACATGTTATATCATGTAAGCAATGTGTTAAATCATGCTAGCTGCTTTCATACTTTTACAACTGCTTCAAACTTTCAGGCTAGGCTTTCTCAAGCCAACTTAAAGTTTGTTCTCAAACTTTACTCATCTAGTTGTGTTTGCTATGCTTGTTTGTTTGAATTGTTTTTGCCATGAAAATAGCCTACGATGCTGACATGGCATTAAATAAAATATATCCACAAGTTTCCGGGGTAAAAAAAACTTGGGTACCACTTCCGGTGAGGCGGCGTAGTATACCAATGGTATTTTGTGTGCGTATGCTTTTCGAATTTGTGTTCCCACATCATTAGCAAGTTTGGATCGCTAAATCTTGAATGACTGTCAACTAGTGAAATGACATTTGAACCGAGACATCAGAGCTTCACGAGGCTTCATTTGACCGTCACTCCTGTTAACTGTTGAATGAATGAGTGTCACGTCCCGCTTGTTTACTTTGAACCGGAAGCTCCCACTTTTGACGCAAGGCCTCATGGGGCGTAGGAAACTTGTGGATACTATACTATACTTTAAGAAGATTAGAAATCAGACTGTGTAAGACAGATTACACTATATGTATTTATATGTGTTTTATGATGCATTATGAATGCACACAATCACCCTTGCTTTATCTAGAAGAGTCTGCATTTGTGCACTTATCAGAGTAGTGTTGCACTATATACCGGTACTTGAAAAGTACCGCGATACCCTGCTTTTAAAAAACGATACGGTTCCTTATTTTACTAGTACTGGTACTTTAAGAATATCTAAGAAGCGCCAACGCAGGTGTCAGCCAATCAGATCGCCTTTTACTAGTGTAGACGCTAGCCAATCCCTTTCGGTGCAGATGCTGGCCAATCAGCGCAAAGCTTCAGACATGCCCTCCGTGAAGCGTAAATGCTGACGCCCCGTGTGAGTGGGGCGTTAGTGAATGGCGCAGACGTGCATCGTCATATAATGAAGATCCTAAAGGTCTTCACAGCAACCCGTCAAAATAAAAGTTCAGTTTAACTTGACAGCTAGAAATATTTTACTTAATGTAAGATAGTACTACTACTACTACTACTAATAAAAATATTATTAAAACAATGCTTAAGGAATTTTTACCAGAAAAAATATTTACGACAATTATTTAAGCATATAATGAATGAATATATAGTATATAATCAATTAATTCTTTAATTATCCATTAGACATGCTTTTGATTATTAAAATTAAAATAGAATAAAGAAAATTAATGGAAAACAGAGATTCACAAACAAAACTGAATTTGAGAAAAATAATAAAATGTATTTCATAGGGCCATAAAAACATGCCATTTCTGTTTAACATTTTAACATTTTTGTTAAATATTTTTTTTAATGTAACCATTAAAATAGTGTAGTGATATTTTAGTCAGGTATCGTATTGAAGTCAAAATTTTGATATCGTGACAACACTATATCGGAGTAATAAAAAGCATCTCTTACGTGTTGTTTCATTTAAGCAGAATCAAAACCTATAACCTGAACTTACACACACACCATGCAGTTTCTTTTAGGAGAAGCAGATGTAGTTGAAACTGTTATTTAAAGAATATCATGTACACGCGCACACACATGTTGGACTGACAGGCTCCTGGATGGGGTCTTTAACTTCACTCAGGCAGCCCACACACACCCCACATGCGCTTGGGTTGCATTCACTGGCATCGCTCTCTCTCTGATTTACATTGCGAGCAGCGGACAGGGTGGTAGAGAGGAGGCAGTAGAGAGGAAATGGTCCATTTCTCCCGGTGCTTGGGAATGGAAACAGAGGAGCATATGTTGGGATTTGAAGAGTCAATCCATGAATAACCTGAAGCGATGTTTCTTCTCTCTCTCTCTCTCTCTCTCTCTCTTTCTGGGCAGGCTAGAAGTGCAGCAGAGCTGTGCGGGGAGAACTGGCTTCCCTAAAGTACCAGGCTGTAGTCAAAAATATTTACAGTGCCAGGAGGTATTCAGCGAAATATTCGAAAAAATTCGATATCGAGCTGACCTCTCACTGGGCATCTGATGCCTCTCTCGCACTCTCCATTTTTCTGTCTCTCACTTCTGCTTCTCAAGCTGTTTAGCACACAATAACAGATTGCTTTAGCAACTAGGTTGTGCATAGATACAAATATATACTGATGTGTTGTTAATTAACATCAAGGGTTTGACAGAAGGCATGACAATCTTGCATGTTTCTACGATGTTTTTAACATTATGGTGGATTCTGCTGCATGTTAATATGTCAACATGGTAATTTTGTCTAGCAGGCGTAGGTGAGATTTTGCTTAAACTGCAAGAATGATGTTAAAAATGGTAAACAAATCAGTAATGTTTTGCACCTTATTTCAAGTCTTTCCGACAAAAGTGTGCATGAATTTATAGTTATAATATTATCTGTACATTATATCTGTCCAACACTCCAAGCCTAAAAATGTGATGTATTATTTGTTGTTAATTTGTTTAGGAAAGGGAAATGTAACATTTAAATATTTTTCTTTGAAGCCTATTTTTAAAATTAATATTTAAAATATTTTTAAATATATAAAGCAGCTGTTTAAATATTGAAAAATGTTGGACAGGCAAGTCCAAATCTGAGCTAATATTTGTTTGATGAAATACATAACAGAACCATATATGGCCCAGATATTATTTTTGTTGTTCTGTTGTTGGTGGTGTTTTTTTATTAATAGATCATGGATTTTGTTCTCAGTGATGTAGTAGTGGCATGTTTACAAATAGAAATCAATTTTGTTTATGTCACTCTTAATAGTCTCATTTGCATTGGTTTATAATCTTGTTTTTTTTTTATCCGGTTTTCATGTTTGCAATCTGATACAATTCTAGCTCTTGTGATTAGGTTTAAGTTTAAGTTAAGGTTGTTGTAGAGCCAGTGGCCACTAGAGTGCAGAACAGATCCAGACAGGAGAAATCACTGCACTCTTGCACACAACACATGCATTTACTAGCACATTAAAGTTCAATATCTTCACACAATCATCATTAAGCATTTAGTGGAGAAGACTGCAAAAAATTATTTACGATGAAATTAAATCTGCTGAGGAAATAAGTGAAAAGAATAATACAGTTGTTAAAATAATTAATAGTTTGGCACATTGTGCTGAAACACACATCTTGTGTAAGTGTGTTTGTGTGTTCGCTTGGCAGTAGTTTATGAGGAAAATTGGAGCCAGAGGATCAGATAGATAGACAGATAGATAACATATGGATTAATTAGTAGACATTGTTATTATAGACTTATTAGTAAACATCTGAGAATGCAATTGGAAAAAATATTGATGTGTGTATATATGTATTGTGTGTATGTATATTTGATTTTTTTTTTTAAGCAATATCTTTGGTTAGGGTGTAAGTTAAAAATACCTTATTAGCTTTAGATAAATATAGTTGAAGTATATAGTGTGTATGTGTGTGTGTGTCTGAGAGGTTTTTCCACAGATTGCCAGGGAGGAACAGATGTCATGGATCAGAGAGACACTTACACACTCCCACAGTTCTCACTGAAACCTCTCTCTCTACACACACACACACACACACACACACACGTTTTACAAACACAGCAGATTTTTGTCAAGTAATACTACAAGAATTGGCACTTGATCTATAAAAGGCAAAAAAAAGAACCTCACTACACTAATTATATTATGAATATTTGAATGTGAAATATATATTTTAAATAAGACAAAAAGACAAATATGTGTTTTGTTTATTGAAATATTATTTTCATGTTATTCGTAAGATAAACTATGTTTGTATTCGTAATCTTTTATAATAACTTGCTTTGCCTCCGAAACATTCCCCACACTTTTCACAATCCAATTAGGGCTGTCAAACGATTAATCGCGATTAATGGCATAGAAAATAAAAGTTTGAGTTTGCCTAATATATGTGTGTGTACTGTGTGTAATTATGTATATATGAATACAAACACATTCATGTATATATTTAAGAAATATTTACAAGAATATGTATTCATTATAATTTTTTATATTATTTATATTATATATAAATAAAAATATTTTGTACATAAATAACATTTCTCTTAAATATACACAATGATTTGTGTGTATTTATATATACATGATAATTACAAACAGTACACACACATTTATTAGGCAAACTCAAACTTTTATTTTCTATGCGATTAATCGCGATTAATCATTTGACAGCCCTAAAGCCCGGTTTTATTTGTAAAGACTAGTAAGTAGAAAGATGAAGGTTAATACTATTTTTTTTTTTTTAAAGGAAAGTGCATAGAAATAATCTCAATGTTGAATTTTAAGATGTTAAATTACCTCTTTTACCATCGAAATTATTATTTTTTATTTTTAGTTATTTGTATTTTTCTTCAATCATACATCAAGCTTGTATTTCTATGAAAAACTGTTAAAAAATCTGGCTTTTTGCCTCTATTCCAAACGTAACAGTTATTATTTATATCATGCTATATATAACATTTTGTTTGTATTGCACACATATAGAGCTGAGGCTTCTCCTCTCTTTGCACTTGCATTAGCTTTTATCACAGCTATTGTTATTATTCTGTATTTTACTTGAATGTCTTCAAAACATGACAACTGCCAGAACAACAAGACTAATGTATTCGGTGGCAGCCGAGGGAAGGAGAGGGATTGTGAAGTGTGCAGTGAAGTGAAACATGAAAGGTTCCAGACAGGATGTGACACAGTGTCGTTCGGCTCGGCGCAGATAAAAAGCCCCTTCTCTCCCCGAAACCCCCCGCAGCACTGCCTCCGTGCAGCCCGCCAAACAGCGGCCCCCCAAAATCCTCCTCGCCATTAAACGGTTTGTTTTTTGAACGTCTCTCCAGATCCAAAGCGAGAAAAGTGCGAGATGACAGCTGATCTACACGTGTAAAACGCACCGTCTCTGTTACTGAGAGCTACAAACGTGCCGTCTTTACCGCCCCTTTCTCTCAGACCCTGTGGTGTCTCGCGTTGGTGTCCTTCACCAGTTGATTTATGGTCCGGCGCTCTGGTTTGTCAGACCACAATAGGGGACTATCGTCAATGGCAGCGTTTCATTCTTACATCGTGGCCTAACCAGACACGACAAGTTTCCAGCCCCAAAGTAATTTGTCTGTACACTGAAAGCAGAAATGCTGCATGATGTGGCACAGTAATGTTCAATATACAGTTTTATGTTTTATATTGTGTTCATTGTCCTTCATCCAATACTTATCCAAAGCTTATAAGCTACGGAAGCTTATGCCATTTCCGGAAATATTAGAAAGGCAATTGCAAGTTAATATCTCAGAATTGGAAGTTTATATCTCGCAGTTACAAGATGTAAACTCTGAATTCGAAGAAAAAGGCAGAAATGTGAGATGTAAACTTGCATTCACACATTAAATAATCTGCATCTCAACTCACAGTTGGCAGATATAAATGTGCAATTATGAAAAAAAAAAAGGAATTTTTAGTTGATATCTCGCAATTGCAAGATATTAATTGCGAGATGTAACTTAGAATTCTGAGAATTTAAGTTTTAAAATATTTTTGAAATAAGTCTCTTATGCTCACCAAGGTTGCGTTTATTTGATCAAAAATATAGTAATATTCAGAAATATTTTTACAAATTAAAATAACTGTTTTATATTTTAATATATTTTGAAATGTAATTTATTCCTATGATGCAAATCTGAATTTTCAGCATCATTACTTAAGTCTTCAGTGTCACATGATCCTTCAGAAATCATTCTAATATGCTGATTTGTGCTCAAAAAACATTTCTTATTATTATCAATGCTAAAAACAGTTGTGGTGCTTCATATTTTTGTGCAAACCATTGTCTTCAGGATTCTTTGCTAAATAGAAAGTTCAAAAGAACAGCATTTATTTGAAATAGAACTCTTTTTTTGACATTATAAATGTCTTTACTTTAATGTTTGATCAATTTAATGCATCCTTGCTGAATATAAATATTAATTTATTTAAAAAAAATTGCTGACCTCAAACATTTGTATGGTACACTGTAATTATTTTTTTTTTTGCCAGTTTCAACTCAAAAACATGTTAATCAGCTGCCTTAAAATTTTAAGTTAAATCAACTTAAAAGTACAAGTCATTTCAACTCCTAAATTAAATCAACTTAAAAGTACAATCCATTTAAATATATTTTATTGTAGTGAGTTAAAATGACTTGAACTTTTAAGTTGGTTTAACTTAAAATTTTAAGGCAGCTGCTAAACTTAAGTTTTTAAGTTGAATCTGGAGAAAATTTTTACCGTGTACCATATCTCTTTTGAGGCGTAGATGATTATTTTCAAACAGGTTTCCGAACACACTGCCGTTGGTCGGATAACAGTTAGTCCCGCCCCCAATCGCACACCATTGGTTGACCAATGTCTTAAAACCACCACAGTGTTACATGTTTTAACGCAATCAACCTACAAAAGTCTTACCTATAGGTGTCTCATATTATGCTGGTATGGGAGAGAGAGTATTTTTAACAGAAAAAAAAAAAAACACACACTTGAGCTTTAATTGCATTTTTACTTCTCATCACACGTTTATTTCCAGCGCTGCAGTAAGTTACCTTTGCTCTGCCTGTTCAGGGCGCATTCACTCATATATTTGTTTACCCACAGCTTCTCCTTTCATTCGAGGGCTCGAAGGAAGGCTAGAGCCGCCCGTAGTCCTCCGCGTCCGACTCCTCTCACTGTGGCCCTTGTTACAGGACGAGTTAATTGAATCAGAGTTCACTTCATCCGTCCAGATGCTCCTCGGAGGGAAAACACAAAGTGTTGGTGCAGGTGTGTCCGTGTTAACACTTATTTCCATTAAAGATCTCCATTGCGGCGCTCGGCCTCGCGGCAGACGGGCAGATTTGTCTTTGTAAACATTCTCCGGACATTATTCTGATGTCGGCTCCATTCAAGAAGATTACACTCTGACCTTGGTACATATCGGCCTATTGATACAACCGTGGAAAGTCCAGGGTTGCTTGTGTGTTAGGCGCGGAAGGAGAGAAAAGTCTGAGAGAAAAGATACGAGATCTGTTGATTTCGTCTCGGATATGGACACAGTTAGAACGGCCCTGACCCTTCGTTGCCCACACCTTTTAGGCTTCGCCGAGAGTGACTGCGCCTCACAATAGCGTAAACGGACATCACAATAGACGCTTGCCCTGCGCACACTAATGCATTCATCTGCCGAAAGAATCTGAACCTCTGTGGCTTTTTTCTAATAGCCAAATTGTGTAATTCTCAAAGATTAGCTTTGAAAGAGATTCTCTATTAAGACCAAAGAGGAAGTTGATAGCTTATGGAAGCGTGCAATATTTCTTATCAATAAAGCTTTATGCGGCTTTTCAGCGAAGGAGAAAAACCTGTTATTGTTTTGTTCGCCACCAGGATTCATTTTCAGAAAGAAGTTCTCAGCATGCTGCGCGCCCAGCACCATTAGCTGGAGTCTCTTAAACGACCTGGTCGTCTGCAATTGTGAATGTGAAAAATTCATTGCACACATCCCAACAAAAACAGCTGCAAGCTTAGAATGATATATAGGAAACAGATTATTGATTCTCGTAATTCAATTTCTGTGGGCTCCCACAAATATGAAAAACATAGAAATATAATGGAATTTAATTTTGAAATTGCTGTTTTTTATATATTATTATTTTGTTTTATTTTTTTTAATTTGTCAAGCCTTTTTTTTTCTTTCTTTCTTTCTTTTGTCCTAAAAAGGAAAAATTCATCAGAAATATCCCAACAAAAACAACTGTAAACAAAAGTATAGGAAAATATATTATTAACTTATTAATTTATTTTATTTTATTTTATTTTATTCTCCTATCTGCTTTTCCAATGTCAAAGCAATTACAGTAGTTAAATATTAAAAACATAAATGTATTCAGTTTTTATATTTTTATTTACTTGAGAAGTTTTCTCTTAAAGTGACAGATTTATCTTAAAATATCCCAGTTGGAATCGTACAGAGTATAAGCAGTTTATAGTTTATTCATGCTTCTTTTCCTGTTTTCATGTTCCATGTTTTTTATATTTATTTGACTTTTGATTGTTTGACAATTTTATTTTTTTCTTACATCCACTTCAGACCTGGAAAATGGATGGGGATTGGTTAAACCTTAAAAAATACTGTAAATCTTATTTATTTTAATTTTATTTAATTTTATTTAATTTTATTTTATTTTATTTTATTTTATTTTATTTTTGTCTTAAAGGGAAAAATTAATCAGAAATATTCCAACAAAAACTGTACACTACAGTAAAGGAAAATACATTATTGATTCTCATTTATGGCTTTTATTTTATGTTATTTTGTAATTTTTATTTCAATTTCTGTTTTAGCATACACATGATTTTTTAAATTTAAATTTAATTTTATTTATTTTATTTTATTTTATTTTTTTAATTATTTTTTATTTTATTCTTCCATCTGCTTTTCCAAGTCATGGCAATTACTTAATATTAAAATCATAAATGTATTAAATTTTTATATTTTTATTTACTTGAGAATTTTTCTCTTAAAGCGACAAATTTGTCTTAAAATTTCCCACTTGGACTCGCCTTACAGAGTATAAGCAGCTTATAATTTATTCATGCTTCTTTTGCTGTTTTCATATTTATTTGACTTTTCCATAATTGAGAGCATTTAAATTCATAATCTAGCAATGATTATGACTACTAAGCAGCTAATGTACAGTATGAAGTGCAGCAGTTACTGTAAATTAAATACACATACTGTACTTTTTGGCCCATTTAGTTTGTGCATGTCTTTTGTGAATGTCTCTTTACATTTTGACAGCAGGTCTGGAAAAAAACTATGAAATATGGAAATATGGTTTTCTGGTGTTGGCAGAGTATTATAATTATCCTCCCTGAACATTACATCAGGCAAAGATGGCATCAGGCTTTTTTTTTGTTTTGTTTTGTTTTTTTTTGTTTATGGCTATGAACATTGACTTTGTTCATTTTTAATGTGACCTACATTAAGGCAGGCAATCAGTGACTTAAATATGTGTGTGTTTTCTTTGGGACTGGTGTATTTTGAGTTGGGCTAGTGTTTGAGTGAGTTTAGATTCAGCATTGGTCTTTTGTCAGAGCTTTGTTTGTTGAGTCCTTGTGCAGACTAGAAAAATCATGGGAATTCATTGATCAAAAGTATGTGAACACTTCCTGTATTTTGTAAACAGTAAAGCAGCCCACGGTTTAACCTCAATCCCATTCCCTGCCAGAGAAATGAGTTATATGCCATGTTTTACTGCCTAAATCGGTGGTCCACTGGGATTGTATGGTCATTTTTGGTTATGGATGAAATGCACTGGCACATTGTCTCACACTTAAATGCACTCTCAAACCCCTGGAGCGGTGAGTGATCCATTGTAGTGCATGCAAAGGGTTGTATGGCTTGTGCATTTAACATGTGACACGTTTTTTTTTTAAATAGTCAAATACTGAGCCTGACAAGATCAAAATGCACTCTCATCAATATCAGTGTCCAGCGGCTCTTTCTCCAGACTGATAACCTTTGACACCACGAGCACTCACTCAATTGCGATGTGATTCGTCAGCCAGCTGCGAGGGAAGTACTCTTTAGAAGTGAACATGTTAAAGGAAAAGTTCACCCTAAAAAATTATAATGGTGGTTTCAAACCTGTATTATGTACATTTTAATGTTATACAAAAGGAGATTTTATATATCAAGAACAAAAGTGAATCGTCAAAAAAGCCAACAATATTGAGAGCCAATAAATCTGCCATTGTATATTACAAATATTGATGTAAATGTTAGTATGAAACAACATGATTTTTAATGATTTTAACTGTTATTTTAAAGGGCCACTTCACCGTTTTTCAACCAGCTTTGTATGTTTTTTTTTTCCCCCTTCATGTGACCTGCATCAACGTATCTCAATTTATTTGTCATCAAAAGTAATTTTGCATCATCTAGTGGACTTTTGGGAAAGAGTACATCTGGTTTATTACCGACATCTAACAATACAAAGCTGGTTAAACATCAGCAAAGATCCTTAATTTGTGATTAAAAAAAAATATATATATATATATATATATATATATATATATAACATTTTAGATATAGATAGAAAGATATGCAAATAAATGCATATATATATATATGCATTTATTTGCATATATTATTATTATATATGTATATTATAACGTGTTACTGTAGTAGTTTCACAGATATGCAAATAGAGAGATTTTTTTTTAAATATATAATATGATTAGTATTTTCACAGATATGCAAGTAAATGCAAACATTGATTTTTAAAAATATCAATAAAATATTAGATAAAAATTATTAGTAGTTATATAAGTAGATGTATGTAAACATCAAGTTTTTTTTTTTTTTTTAGATATATAATTATGGAACACTGGACAATGTGTAAAATCAAATATTGAGATTGCAGTTGCACTTTACCGTAAAATAAATAAATAAAATAAAACAAAAAAAAGTACAAAAACTGTGTAATTTTACAAGCTGAACTTAAATTTTGAATAAAAACGTATATTTCATTTTCATTTGTAAATGCAATAAACATTAATTTAACAAAATAAGATATAAAAACCTAATGTACATACAAACTAGACGTTTTCAATGAAAAACCATCACAGAGAATTCTGGGATTCTCAATTTGCTGTAAATAAGATTTCTTGTTCTTTTACACTTCCAAAACTGTACATTTAACAGTATTTTACTGTAAAATTATACATACCATTAAATCAATAAATTTTTTACCATATAACATAAAGGGACCAATTAACAGGTTTCTACTGTACCATTTTTACAGTCTTTTACCGGTTCAAAATTATGATCATTATGGCCAGTACCTGTGATTTAACCCATTTAGCATCTTTGCTTTGTATGCATGCTGCCATTCACAAGTACACTTCCTCCCACAGATGCGCCATGTTCCCAGATTGTGGCAGGATTTGAATTAATGAACATAATCTTGGAGTATAAGGCTCATTCCTGTGGATTCTCTCCTCCAGACAAACAGCAGGACATTGATACGCCTATTACAACTTCAATACCTACTTCATTTTCCGGCTTTTCTTTCCTTACAGATTCTGCAAATTAGAGCCATGAAGCGAACATTGATTTAGGCCGAACTAACAAACTTGAACGTCCGACAACAAGACCCGTTATCAATAACATATGATACACAATGGCGTGCCTGCAAAATCCCCCGACGAGAATCTAAAAAGCTTATTAGGATTTAAATGAGCTTACTCTTACGAACAAATATGATGCTTCCCAATTAGTGCGAAAGCAAATGCTCTTTTCCCCTTCTGAGCAAACGCTAAGATGATTTTTATTGACCCAACTTTGATCCCTGAGATTAAAGAGGAAGCAGGATGGCTGGTAGAACGGTGATTCCTCAGGGTCACGGAGTTTGCAGGCCGGCAGAATGAAAGAAGTCACGTCTACTCTGAGAGTTGCATGAGTTTGTCCATTCAAACATTCGAAAGGTCTATGCAAATAAGGATTTTTTTAGCATGTCTTTTTCAGGAATGTAGGCACTGTCTGTGTTCAGATGAGAATGCAAGCTTACTGTTTACCTCATGCACATTGCATATGAAATAGTTTTTTTTTTTAAATGTAGTATGTCCAACATGACCTCATCAGTACTAATGTCCAGTAATCATCTGAGAAATTACATTACGTTTTTTAAATGACGTTTTGTATTAAAAATGTTAGATTTTGTCAGTCAGATCAAGTAATGAGTTTGTTTCATTTGTCATCAGAGTATTGCATGCATGCATACAGACAATATGTGTATTTTATTCAATACACATCCCACTTTACTGCAGGAATTGTAAGAATAGTATGGTAGCGTGCTATTTTAAACATAGCCTTTGTCAAAATGTGTGTTTTCTCACTTGTCTGCTAGGCATGTAATTGCTCAGTGCATTTCTGGAGCTTTTTGCTTTTGTTTACATGGCAACACCATCTGTGTGCCGTCTTACACATGCTTTGGCATTTGATGCAGCTGTTGTGCAACAGGGGAGCGTTCCTGTCTGCAAACAATTTTATTCTGTCTTTTTCTTTTCAGAGTCCACTTTTTTTTCTTGGCCATCCAAGATGCAGATGAGTTTGTTTCTTCATAAGAACAGATTTGGAGAAACGTAGCATTATATCACTTGCTCACAAATGAATGCTCTGCAGTGAATGGGTCCAAACAGCTGATAAAAACATCACAATAATCCACAAGTAATCCACACGTCTCCAGTCCATAAGGGAATGTCCTGTGAAGTGAAAAGCTGCATGTTTAGAATAAACAAATTTATCATTAAGACATTTTGAACAGTTTTCAAACTGAGTCAGCTATCTGTGTAATATTGCTTTCTTCAGTGAATCCGGAGAGAAATATGCACAGATATACAAGCGAAAACAGTCCAAAACATTTTTAAACAAATATGGTGGGTTTTGGTGATGGACAACAGGAGATGGACGTTTTCATTGGAGGAAGCGTTGGTTTGGATTATTGTGATGTTTTTATCAGCTGTTTGGATTCTCATTCTGGCGGCACCCATTCACTGCAGAGGATCCATTGGTGAGCAAGTGATAGCCTGAGGGTGAGTAAATTACAATTTTTGGGTGAACTATCGCTTTATGAAGTACATCACATCAGTATGGTACAAGAGGGCTAAAGGCCCCCACTAAGAAAAAATGTGCTTTCACTGCACCCAGAAAAACAAATACGTTTGTATTGAACGTTTATGGAGCAACAGATTTTGTGTGAAAATAAATCATACAAGTCTTTATTTTGTTTAAAAATCTCATAAATGTATGAGGTGGCAAGGGGGGCCTTTTACCCCACACATGGGGTAAAAGGCACACAGTATTGATACAAATACTTAAAAAGCTAAAATTTTTAGGTATTGGGTAGGATTAGGGATGTAGAATAAGGTCATGTAGAATAAGGCATTAATATGTGCTTAATTAGTACTAATAAATGGCTAATATTTTAGTAATTTGCATGCTAATAAGCAACTAATTAAGAAACCGTAAAATAAAGTGTTACCTTATTTTTTGTTCAATAAATATACTGTCATTAAAATATGTTAATATAAAACAGAAACAAAATCATTTTACAATGTAAAGATTCTGAAAGCATTGAAGGAGATCCCATAATTTAATATAGATTTGCAGTAGTAGTAAACAAATGGTATTTTATTATATGATATGATTAATAGCATGTTTTTAAATATGATGGTTTCTTTCTAAACATGGTGATTATCTCTAAAATGGACACCCAACATAATATAATATTTGCCATCTGAATCTAACAATGAAATGTCAACAAATGGAAAATTCAGCCTTCTATTAATTATCATGTTAATTACAGCAGGGGTGCTTTTTACCCTAAATACCATGCTTTTACATATTCTTTCATTAACTGCTGTTTTAATTATCTTAAACAAAACTGAAAATCATTAAGAAACCTTTGTCTATATATCTATAAGATATATTGAATAATTTTAGCGATTGTCATGTGCTACTTAAATCTACAACATTTTTAAAAACATCAAATATTGGATCAAGTTAGCAGAGAAGCTACTTTGCGCTGCTGCCCGTGATCGCGTCAGCCAGTTTTGCACGTGTATGTTGAAAAGCGGATGTTTTGGAAAGTGCTACGCCACGTTTTTCTGCCATTTCTGCCATATCAAAGGCGTCTTTGACGCCGAGGCGCCCTTAGCCTCGTTGTACCCTAATTCCAGTCAGATTACATGAAGTTGAACATATTCTCTTGCATGTGGATTCATCTACATTCTAATTTTTACATAAACTCAGATGTAATTTCCAAAGTTTCCCCCTCTGACAAAAAAGAAATATATTCATCTTCGACTCAATTGATGGCGTTTGGCTGATAGCGCTCTTTTGGGGTATAGGCGCTGTTTTCCTCATATCTGAAGAGAGTTGTTATTAGAGGCTCCACAGAATGGAGCAGTCCTCTGTGAAGTGGAGCGCTACTTGAGACAAGGATAGCATTTCAGAGCTATTGACAGAGAGCGTTTTCGCCCCAAGAGCTCAGGGCCTCTTCAATCGCAGCCATCGGCACCCTAAACACCACAGAGAATCGATTCTGTACAGCAGTGGAGCTGTTGTGTTTTCTTTCTCTCTTTATGGCTGTTTTTTGTTTCAAAATTACTCATTCACTTAGTGCTGGAATAAATGTGATTGTGTCATGCAGGGAAATCACACAGATTTCTGATTTAATGCAGAGGGTTATACAGAAGCACTCTTAAAGAAGATAGTATGACTGATGATATGTAGACATTGTGTTTGTGTTTAGTGTGTGATTGTGATGGTTAAAGGGATAGATTACTGAAAAATGAAAATTCTGCCATTACTTACTCACCCTCAGGTCGTTTCAAACCTGTAAGATCTTTGTTTATCTTCAGAACACAAATGAAGATATTCTCGATGAAATCCGTGAGCTTGCATAGACCGCAACACGAGAGTGTTTTTTGTGCGGCAAGAAAACAAAAATAACCGCTTGACTGACATGGAAGAGTAGAAATTGTCGAATAAAGTTATTTTTGTTTTCTTTGCAGACAAAACACATTCTTGTAGCTTCATAACACTACGGTTGAACCACTGATGTCTCATGGACTGTTTTATTGATGTCGTTACTAGGGGTGTGCGATACTGACAAAAAATATCTCTATTTTCTGGGATTTTATCGCTAACAATAATTAGACGATATTTTGCTGATTGTGTTATTGTGCTGGTATCTTAAGGGCTACCATGGACAGCTGACTCCTAAATTTTCTGATATTCTTCATATTCTGTGTGGTGGTCAGTTCACACTGATAGAAATGAATCTTTTCCAATAATTTAAATTGATTTTTTACTTTTTATGGGCATTTTAACATTTAAAAAGCTATTTTTTCCTAAAAGTGTGCATTATCTTTTGAGTCAAATTCTTACATTTGGGCTGTTACCAAGCAAATGAAATCAGTATCAACAAAATTCATCTTTGCAATGCAGAGGAAACACAGAAGCTGCATCTGAAGGGGCATTTAGATGCATTTACACACTGTTTAATGCAGATCATAAATGCATTTAACCTGCAGTTACAAATGCATAATGTTTTTATATTTTAAACATAACGTTGAATAGTGATATTTGAAATTATTTAAATAATAAAAAGATACTTTAAATGTGGAATTAAAACCGCCAGCACCGCCATGTTGCTTAGAGACGCAAAACAGTGCTGTGGCTGTGTTTGGAATGATTTTTGTTGGTGAAAACAAGTAATATAGTGTCTAAAACGTGTCTTTTATAGTGTCTTTTAATTCTTGTCTGTTGAACTGTTTGAAATTCTATATCACATTTGTAATCATGGCAATTTTTGGAGAAGAAAACGGCACTCTTCATGTGATATTGAATGACTATATGAAGTGGAATAAATCTATACATTTTCTGTCCCCATATCTTGAATTTGTGATCATTCTAAATGTATTTTAATAGACTGAATCATACAGTGAAAGAGCGCCCTGTTTATGCGTATGCGCACTAGTCTAGACTTAACGTTATGTGTGCACTGCACTCTGTAGGTGTTTTGAATGGTTTTTGCAAAATACTCAATATCGAACTGAACATTGTTAAAACAACAATTACAATATTATCGCAGACAATATATCACACACCCCTAGTCCTTACTAACTTTCTGGGCCTTGAACGTGGTAGTTGCGTTGCTGTCTTTGCAGGGTCAGAAAGCTCTCGGATTTCATCAAAATGTCTTTTTTATGGGTTTGGAACGACATGAGGGTGAGTAATTAATAACAGAATTTTCATACTTGGGTGAACTACCTCTTTAAATATAGTGGTTGCATCTTATAAATGGGGTTTATATGCATGGTGATTTGATATTCTGAACGATGTCTGAACTTTGTATTACAAGCACTTCTAGTGTTTATATGCCTCTTTATGATGAATCACTTGTTGTATTCCTAATTTGTAAGGCACTTTGGATAAAAGCATCTGCTAGATGAGTAAATGTAAAATGTATATGTTGTCTTAAAGAAGGCCTGCATAATTATGCAGATTTACATTTATTTGACCCCAAAAATATGCATTTCTTATAAGACAATTTTAGCTAGATGCAGGGTCTCAAAATGGATTTTTATAAGTTCTGAAAGGTATTTAAAACATTCTTAAAAATAAAGGCTCCAAAGAGGTGTTTTTGCAGTGATACCATAGAAGAACCATTTTCGGTTCTCCAAAGAACCTTTCAGTAAACAGTTCTTAAAAGAACCATTTTGAAAAACATTTTAAACTATAAAGAACCTTTTCTGCATTTGAAAGGTTCCATGAATGTTTAAGGTTCTGCATGGAACCATCAATGCCAATTAAGAACCTTTATTTTTAGTGTAATAGGTATATAATTCATGAATTGTCCAAAAATGACCTTTAATAGATGGTTATTTAATGCACAAGCCAATTGGTTGTTGTTTACATATTCTGAAACCTCTTCACATTTTTTATGCTGTGAAATAACATTTTGTTCATAACATAACTTTTTTTTGTCTTAGTTCATTGGCAGTAAAAGAAACATTAAAAACAAGTGGAAAAATCTGTCAGTGCAGAAAGACAAAAGGCATTTATATTCAAGGTGCAATCTAGGAAAACAAGTCTGTTTTGCTTCTTCAGTAAATGTATTCTGTTTAAAGGATTTTTTAATATTTTACCTGGAAAACAAGACAAAAATACAGATTTTCTGCAGTGCACAGAAGTTTAGAGAAGAAGTTTTCTTTCTTTCTGTCTTTCTTTCCCTCCCACCTCCGTGACTCCAGTGATTTTAAAGATTCAGGGCATAAAAATTCCGAGCGCGGAACGTGGAGTGATATAAATTCAGCACCACGCAGACAACGGAATAATAACATTAATGAAAATTTTACATTGACTAAAAGTCAGAGTTCCCCCTTCATTAATTTTAAAGTCGCTCTCTCAGACTTGGAAATGTGTTCGGACAGCCGACTCTTTGCTCAGTCTCGGCGTGGCCTCGCGAAAGACTCCGAGAGCCCACCAACGCTTTCCACGCGTCGCTCATCATTTTCAAACACGACGGCGGCCGCTGACCTTTCGGCTCTATCTAGAGTTTACTTTTTGTTCTCCCACTCCACTGAAGTCGTATCTATCACACGCTTTAATTCCATATTTTTTCCTCTCAAATGTATGGTGGGCGTTTTATCATCATTGCCCAGCTGTGTGTTGATACACGCCTCACAGGGGGCTATTTAGGAGAGTTTAGTGCTAAACAGCACTCATTTCCTCTGTAATAGATGCTACAAAGTTGCGGTTTTCCAGAGGAAAAAAAGCATCATTATCAGAGAGATTTGTTGTGTGGGATGGATCTTCCTACTTCACGAGTGCTGCACATGCGTGAAGGTGAACAGGTTAATGCGGCAGATGCTTTGTGCATTGCGCTCACGCGTTTGACGGCACAAACGTAAAGGCTTGAATGAACACGTGTGGCCTGTGATCAAGTAGTCCAGGAAGACGGCGGTGTAAGCGGAAATTAATATCAAAACAGGCCCTAAACCAGCGTTGTTGTGCTAACCTTCGTGTTAGCTGATAACGTGACATGCAAATGTAAGCAGCGTCCAAAATTAACTTTTTGTCACAGCTGCCAATGGTGAAGTGAAGTGAGTGAAATATCTAGATATTTATATAGATAAGATAAGCTAAGATACAGTATTTTGGAATTAAAATTACATGCAATATTTAAAATCATAACCATGTATATTTTTATCTAAAAATATATAGAAGTATGTATCATATATATTTTACATATTTAAATGACAAAAACAAACAAAAAAAGACAATATAAAAAAAATATATTTTAATATTAAAAGATGTGAATCGTTTGTATTTCTTGCATCAGTGCCACGTTAAAAATAAATGAAATCTAAAATTGAAATTATGAAAATAAGGTTGAAATATTACAGAAATTAAAGATAAAATACAGCGAGAATGAAGTCGAAATACTTTGAAGTCCAAATTACAAGAATAAAGTCAATATTTTGAGAATAAAGTCGATATGTTTTGAGAATAATCTTGTAATATTTCAACTTTATTTTCGTAATTTCGACATTATTCTCAAAATATTACGACTTTAATCTGGTAATCTTAGATTTTCTTACATTTTTTTGATGTGGCACTGAAACGGAGTATTCCCTCTATTAAAAAAATGTACTGCTTATCATGCATATGTAACAATTATCCTGTTATCGCATGGATAAAAATATGCATATTTTTAAAAATGACAAAAAGCAAAAAAAATTGACAATATAAAAAATGGTATTTGCATTTCTTACATCAGTGAATAAGATTTTTTTTTCTCTGACAACTTAGACCAGTACCTTTATAAAATAAGCGGCCACCGCTAGTTTTTTTTTTGTTTTACTTTCCAAAGCCAGTTTGCTACAAAATAACTAGTGAGTGCAAGTTTTGATGCTGGAATGTAACAATAGGTGCATATTATGATCCATATCAAAACGACTACGGTTGTGATATCTGTTTCTTCACATTGTGTCAGATCTAGAAAGAATTACATTTGAAAAAGCATTCGGTTTAGCCCTGAATAAACACCTTGATCTGCCTTGAAGTGCAATAGAGTTTAAGCTGTATGGTGAGAGCTTACCGCATGTCCTCTTCTCTCTCCCAGAGGACACTGGGTAATCGCCGTCGCTGTCTGCCTGACATGGCCGGGGGTGGAGGGACTTGGAGCAGGAGAAAAAAGGTAAAAGTTATAGTGTTGGTATTAGACAGTGGGTGCAATGTTTAATCTGTGTATCTAAATCCCTGGAATCCACTGAGTTTACAATTAAATAAAACAGTGAAGCGCTGGAATAGTTAGCTGTCAGATCAAGGACTTTGTCTTCTTTTTGTGTCCTTTATGCAGCAGCAAGACCAAACCTCTTTTGACTGAGCAAAACCACCTCCCTCTTTTATAAGTCCATTAATCAGAACAGTCCCTTGTGTTCAAAAAATATTGAAATGGGTGATTTTTATGACTTCTGTTTTGGTTCTTGAACATCTGTGTTTTTTGACGGTTATGGATGAAGCATTACACTATATGTTTCCTGCAATTCACACTGAAGATATTATATTTTAAGTATAAAATGTTTAGTCATGTTAAAAATAAAAACATCCTCAAATCATCCTTTACCCTCTGGGGTCTGAGGGGGTTTTGGGGCCCTGGAGAAGTTTTGACATGCCCTGACATTTGTGTTTTTTTTTGTATCTTAAAAACATATTAATGGCTAATTACACTGTATTCAGCACAAACTGGGCTACAATAATATGTAAGCAACATGACTGTACATGTTTTTGAGAAAACAACATTTATGCATGGTTAAAGTTAAAAATGTTTACATTTTAAAAAAGTTTAAATTTTAAGTCACTGAAATAAGACCATAAAACACATACAGAAAAAAAATTTATGAATGATGATAAATTATAATAAATTTGTTTTTAAAAAACCTTTAGAAGGTTTTTGTCTTGTTTTAGGTAATTTTTCTGAAACTGAAAAAAATACACAAAATACAGAATATATTCTGTGATACTAGAAAATCTATATTCTCAAATTATCAAACAACATTTCTTAATCAGAAACTGAATCACAATCCCTCCTATTTTGTGTGCTGTATGTAACATTTCACAATCCAGTTTATCCAGATTAATTCAGATTTCTTTTTATTATTTTAAGAAATTAATATTATTTAAGAAATTTATTAAAACAAAAAGATTATTTAAGAAATTAAATAATAATAATGATAATAATACATTTTAAAATAAATTTATGGTTCGTTTTTTTTGGCAGAATATATTTGTGTGTGTACTGTGTATATTTATTATGTGTATATATAAATGTACACACATGCATATATATTTAAGAATATGTTATGTTTATATATTAAAAATATTTATATATAATGTAAATTATATGAATATAAATATATACATTTTGAAATAGATACTGTGTATGTGTATTTATATACACACATATACACATATATTGCGTAAACAAGCTTATTTTGAATGTGATTAATTGCGATTAATCATTTGACAGCACTACTTTATGCTTAAATATAAAAAAAAAACATTTTGGTAATAGGACATATACATTTTCTGAAAAAGTGTACTACTAGATAGAAGATGCACTCTCTGAAAAAAGGGTACAAAAGCTGTCACTGGGGCGGTACCTTTTCAAAAGGTACACTTTTGTACCTTTTAGGTACTAATGTGTACCTTTAAGGTACCAATATGGACGCTTTGAGTACAAAGGTGATCCTTGCAAAAAAGTACCACCTCAGTGACAGCTATTGGTAATTCTGTGACGTAACATCTGCTTTCACAATCCATATCCTGTTTCCATATCCATTTGACTTTTTAATATACAACATTGTGGAAGCAAAACGGGTTGCAAATGGCGTTTGGCTGAACCAGATCACCTTACGATTCCCTCCGTCTCTTTTTCTCCTTCAGTCGTCTTCATTGTTTTTGTCTGTCTTTTGTCCTCCCTGGTGAGAAGCGGCGCTGAACTCTTCCCATCTTGTGTTTTAAAGCAGCTTAAGTGCTCCTCCATGCCGCTGATTTCCTTGTAGGCCTTAAGAAGTGATCACCTTCCTGCAATGCCCTCAGGATTAAACAGGCCAGGCCCGTCCTCTCCCCGTGCCTCGCCCCTACCTTTGTAGTCAATAAAAGACTAACTAGAAAAGAATGAGGAGATGGGAGAATCAATCTACTGGAAGCCTCCCCACAGTTTTCTCATCACTTCTTGTGTCGTGTGTCATCTCTGTCCATAACGGCGAAAAAGAACAAACTCGGTATGTGGGATGAAGGGGGTTTTTTTAGTACGGACTGAGAAAATAGAGTCAGAGAGGCAGGAAAAAAGAGTGATTTTGATGGAATGAGTGAGGGAGATAAGTTGTGTTTTATGTTGTGTTCAGAGTCACAGCGGGGATGAATGCTACACGAGCGCACGTGTTTTCCCTCAGCGTCCGGGGAACTGCTAAAGACGCCAGACGCCGTGCTTGTTTAAGCTTCAATGTGGGAAGGAGAGGCGATTCTGGGATTTTAGGCCGCAAACACTTTACACAAAACAGTGCAGCTGAGCGTACTGCATTTAACATGTATGCTTTTGTTTTCTGCGCCGGTAGTAAATCTCAGTACTCAAGGAGTTGAGTGATCATTAAATGTAGTTGTTTAGCTTAGTCATCTTTTCAAACCATTGCGACATTAAGATTGCAATTTGCCTGCAAGAAACTGACTGTAGAAGTTTACTACTTTGCTTTATGACTTTTTCACAAATATCAATATGTTTTTTTTCTTTTTGAGCAAATGATCAGTGAACAGAGGTGCTTCAGAACCTTCAGAAAATGTTGACCGTCAATCTCAGGAGTCTAAAAACTAAATATTATATGAGTGTATTTATTTTATATCTGGTAGGTGTTTAAAATGAATTAAATATAATACTAAATAAAATAATATTATAAAATACAAGTTATTTTTGAAAATAAATTCTTTAAATTATTCAATAAGCTGTTTTATTTTAGATTTATTTTATATAATATTTTGCGAACCAAGTCTGAATACAGTTTAAAAACATGATTTAAAAAAAAAAAAAATATATATATATATATATATATATATATATTTTCTGTATGTTAACATTAACTAATCATCAAAATTAAATTAAATAAAAAATAATTAAAATAGTTTGGAACTGAATCTTATTGGTTTGTAGTTATTATTTTCAACTTTTTTAAAATAAAAGAAATAATTAAAATAACCTCAGATTTTTTTTTTTTTTCATTTTAATTGAAGAAAGAATCAAAAGCCTACAGTAATTCACTTCACATGTCTGTTTCATGCTCAAAATGACTACACATGGTCACCTAACCTGGTTATTTTGGACTGTCTGACCTCCAAAGTTGTGTCTTTCTTAACTTTATTCAATTAAAATGATACAAAATATATATCAAATAAATTTGTTCCAAACTGTTTTTCTTCTTCTTCTTCTTCTTCTTCTTCTTCTTCTTCTTCTTCTTCTTCTTCTTCTTTTTTTTTTTTTTTTAATTTAAATATTATATGAGCTAATTTATTTTAGGTTTATTTTGATCTGTTTTCAAACTAAATAAAAATATACTACTAAATAAAATAATATAAGAAAAAAGTTCTTCTTTAAATAAATTAATAAATTAATTATATGAGCTGTTTTATTTAGATTCATTTTATATGAGGTTTTTGCAACCCAGCCTAAATACAGTTTAAAAACATGATCCTTTTTTATATATATTTTTTTTCTGTCTAAGAACATTAAATAAATAACTAACTTAAATCAAATAAAAAATGATAAAAAATAGTTCAGAACCATTTTATTGGTTTGTACTGTAGGTATTAATATTTTAATAATAATTAAAAAAAGCCTTCTTATTTTAATTGGGGGAAAAAAAGCATTTTTCATTAAACGTCTGTTGCATGCTTAAAAATATTAAATATGGTCACCTAACCTGATTAGCATGGTTATTTTGGACTGTCTGACCTCCAAGGTTGTGTCTTTCTTGACTTCAATTCAATTAAAATGATATATGTATATGTTCCAAACTTTACTTATTTATTTATTACAACTTATCATTTTTATGTTTTTTATGTTTTATGTATTTAATGTTAACTGATAACATAACATAACATAACATAACATAACATAACATAACATAAAATAAAAGAGCCTCTGTATTGAAGGTGCATCTATGATGCCTTAAAATGCTGTCTATGTAGTCTGCTCACTGCATGTTGGAACGGAGCCAAAGTAACAGAGTTTTAAGGTCGGCTGAGGCGATCACAGATTAATCACTTATTTTTAAGGGGGCTGAGATGAAGTGGAGTCTGTAATGGCCTGTGGTGGGCCATTCTGCCGTACTGTACGCCTCATTTGTCGGTGTATATGTTTGTTTGGTTTTGGAGCTCTGTGCGATTCTGCTGATGGGCACATCAGGCTGTGAGGACTGGAACCACCTCAGCAGTATTGTATTTGAATCAATGATTCAGTTTTGTGCTGACACTCTGACGAATCTTTACTTTGACAGTCACTCCCTTCTGTTAAACCCTCGCTTTAAGATATAAGGACACTCTGGAGGGACCAGAGACTCGCTCACACTTTCACGCAGCCTTCAACAGAGTCAGAAACATGATTACGAGTTACACGCACATGAATGACAAAGTGAAGCTGTATTTACCAGTGGGAAACTGGGATGTTTGAAAGAGGGCAGGAATCTCTGCAGTATATGAAAGGGAATGAGTTTCACTCTTTAATGTATTTCAGTAATGTTAATATGGTGTGAATGGCAGAGCTTATATTTTGTTTTATGAAACTATCCACAAAACTCTTAAAAAGGTCAATATTGTTTTTACTTTTTTAGCAAGTGATCACTGAACAGAAATGTTTAACCTTCAGAAAGCTCAGGTGGTCAAACTAAATATTATATGAGCTTATTTATTTTAGGTTTATATCTGGTGGGTGTTCGACATAAATAAAATATAATAAGTAAATACTATGATAAACATAGTCTTTAAATAAATTCATTAAATAAACATCAAAATTAAATAAAATTAAAATGTAAATGTCTTAAATTAAAATGTCTTAAATCAAAATAGATATTTTGAAAATATGAATAAAATATGAAATAAAAATTGTAACAGTATTTTCAGATAGAAATTTAGAGTTTTTTAAAATAAAATATTAAATTACAAAATGTAAATACAATTATTAATTGATTGTTTAGATATACAAATTCAGATTTTTTTAAATAAAATAATTACATTTTAATTTAAATTGTAAAAATTGTAAATAATTAAATAATTTAGGGAAAATATCAAATATAAATACAAAATATTTTTGTACTATTTTCAGATAGAGAGATAGGAATGCAAACATTTAGTTTTTTACGTAAAATATTAAATAATTACAAAATGTAAATAAAATATTAAATAAAATTATTATATCTGGTGGGTGTTTAAAATAAACAAAATATAATATTAAATAAAATACTATGATTAAAAACATATTTTAAGTTATTCTTTAAATAAATTCATGAAATGAAACATCAAAATTAAATCAATTTATTAAAAATCAATTATTGATTGGTAGTTAATGATAAACTTACAAAAGTAAACAAAAATGTCTTAAATCAAAAACAGAGGTTATAAAATCTATATAAAATATAAAATAAAAATTGTAATTTCAAATAGAGAGATGTAAATGTGAATAAAAAAAAAAATATATATATATATATATATATAAATATGTAAATGATATATAAATATGCAAATGCATGCAAACATTGAGATTTTTTTTTAAATCAAATATGAAATAATTAAATAATTTAAATAAAAATATTTTTAGATAGAGAAAGGAATGCAAACACTGAATTCATTAAATAAAATATGAAATAATTACAAAATCTAAATAAAATATTAAATAAAATGATTAGATATATAAATATACTGTACAAATAAATGCAAGCATTGAGATTTTTTAATACAATATGAAATAAAAATATAAATAACAAATGAGGTATTTTCATAGATATCGATTCATAGATTAACTAAACATTAAAATGAACTAAAAATAAAAAAAAATACTGATTTGTAGTTAATGAATAAGTTGATTAATATTATTGAATAAAATAAAGGGAAATATTAGTTTGATCATTTTACTGTCATTTTAATTCATTGTTGGATAAAGTCGAGAAAAACACATGATGTGTTAAACTTAAGCACAGCAAGCAACGTAGGTTGTTTTTATGTTAGACTTTAAAGGTTAATGTTTAGTTTTATAAAACATACCATTGTTCACCCAATTTCTGAGAAGACTCTTTTTCAAATAAAATCATTTGTTGAATTAAGGATCTTTTCAGGTCAAATGTTGCTTATTTTATTTTGACATCCTGAATGCATCGTAATATCTACCGGTTAACCCATCAGTAGGCGTTTACCAAGTGCACTTAAAGCACTTTGCGAAGCATTTCAAGCCATTCATACATCATCTTGTTTTAACATCTCTTCCCTCTTCGTTTTCTCATTTCAATTTCATTTCATATCCCCATTGACTGGTTAGTGGATTTAACATTGCTTTGGTATTTGGTGCATAAGTTCTCCTATGAATTCCTCTTAATGGATTTTAATAACTTTCTGTATTTCAGTCCTTGACAAGATAATTTCTTCAATAATCCCCCATTGGTACTTGTGGACGAACAGACCTTGGGTTTTTGAAAATCTGTCTGGTTGTATGTTGTATTAATTAAAGACCCAAAAGAGAAATGATTCTGATTTCGGTGCTGGAAAATCTTGAACTGCTATTGAATTGTGTTTTTTAATTAAATTTACATTTTTGTATGCAATGCACCACATACAAGGACAATCAATTCTATCTGATATACGCACTTTGTGTGTGCGTGCAGGCTCTCATATGTGGCGGGCGTGATAAATGCTATTTTCATTAACGCTGAGGTGAATCAAAATACTCATCTGTGATTTCTATAAAAATATACTTATCCTTGGACCACTCTTTTCATAACTTACCTACAAGTGTGTGTGTGTGTGTGTGTGAGTGTGTGTGTGTGTGCGCGCGCTGCTTTCATGTCCCCCTGTATGTTTTCATACGCTCGCATGCTGATGAGTAGAGCCCTGTCATACCTGACTGCCTCTCCCGAATCCTTTAAAGCCTCCCGACAACACATTCATAAACAGTTTTGATGGGCTTGAGAGATTTTGTCACAAGACAAGAAGAAAGAGAGCTGTCCAAAACAAAGACAGAAATTTGCTTGACAGTTACAGAGTCGCTGAATATGTATCATTCTCGGAAAAGAAAGAGCAGGACACCGTCGATTGATTTTGGTGCCGATGGGGATTTTTTTTTTTAGGTTTTTAACTTCAGATATTAGACTTTAGAAATGGGTGACCCAACACAAAACCAAAATTGGTGACAAAAGCAAACAAAATGTCTTTAAAATCAAACATTGAGATTTTAAAAAAATATATAAAATAAATATGTATACAAAATAGATAATACAAAAATTAATAATGGCAAATTTATGTATAGATAGATATGCAAATACATGCAATTTAAAACATTTATATATATAAATAATATATTGAATAAATTGAACAATAATATGGATAGATAGCAAATTAATGCAAACATTGAGAGATTTACAAATATAAATAAAATACAGAATAAACGTTTATTTTTTAAAATAAATAAAATATGAAATAAAAAAATATATTTAAAAATGTATTCATGTGATAGATAAATAATATAAAATTTAATAGATAGATATATAGATAGATAGATACGCAAATTTAATGACATTTAGATTTTAAAAAAGAATAAAATATTAATATTAGTATTATTAGTGTAGTAGTTTCATAGATGGATATGCAAATAAATGCAAACATCAAGATTTTTTAAGATATAAAATTTTGGAGCATTAGGCAATGTTTAAAATATAAATGAAATGCGGAATAAAAATCAAAAAAAAAAATACGGAATAAAAATTAACGTAGAATTTTTGTCTTTTTTAAATAAATAAAATATTACATAAAAATAATGTAGTATTTTTCTACATATGCAAATAAATGCAAACATTGCGATGTATTTAAAAATGAAATATGTATTTAAACAATGTATTCATGTAGTAGAGAGAGAGAGAAAGCAAATAAATGAAACCAGATTTAAAAAATAAAATATTAAAAATAATAATGTATTTTCCTACATATGCAAATAATATTTTTTTTTATATAAATAAAATATTTAAAAATGTATTTATGTGATTGATGGATGTATGGATGGATGAAAACACTACAATAATTATAAATATATGTATATGTGTCTGTGTATGTTGAATATGTATTCCATATTAATATTGTATTTTCTTTTATGCAGTTTGGTAGATGATTTTCGAATTAGAATTTTTGAATTTGCCAGAATATTGTTTCGTACGAAAGTATAAGCCAAACTCAACTCTTAGGTCTGTCTGTCAGAGGTGCGGTTTTAACCCCTGAAAATGGTCATTTCTTGCACGCGAAACATCAAGCATCGTTCCAGCTCTAATATGCAAGCCAAATGACTCTCTTTAAATGCAGCCCCTTGAAAATAACAAGACACCGCGATAAACATTGTTCTCTTCAAGCGCCTTTGAATGGGAGATTTCCTGTCCTCGCCGTTCTGTCTCAGACCCCGGCCTTTGAAAGCGCGTGTGATAAAGTCTGGAGCGAAATGACTACAACACACAGCTTTCAGGGCCAAATGAGTTCCCATAGTATTATTTTTTTTATCTGCGGCCGATTCTTTTGAAGTTTGATTCGGAAGCGCCACAGCCACGAGATGTCAGAAAGCAGACGTGCGGCACGACCAGATGAAAGTTTACAGAGTGGTCATTCATCTGAAAGAGACGCGCGGGCGGGGGGAGAAAGGGAGAATAAAGAAACCGTTCCTTGCTTTCTGAAATTTGTACTTCTTAGCGTGCGCGCACGTGTGCGCAAAAGCCAGTATCTTACACGTCTTGATAGCGGCCTTTATCATTATAATGTAAATGTGTGCATGAACACATGAATAAGGCATTATTTTAAACCCGATTGGCATTAAAGTGGCTTTTCATCTTTTAGCCGGGGCCCCATTGTGTAGGAGCCGGTGTGCATTGCTCTAATGTAGGGACTATTCTATATCTGGGGATGAAGCTGTCTGTTCAGGTGATTGACACAAGCCCACATTAAGAGGTGGTTTTGAAAATTAGTCCGTGGAGACCCGGCGGAGGTGCGCGGAAGAAGGAGAGTCGTCTCCGAGAGGAGCCGTGCCTTTTTAACCCCGCTCATTGGTATTCCGCGGCTCGCGCGGCGAGGCGCTCTCTAAATGGCTGAGGCGCGCCGCTCGCCGAACCCCTCGACACGCGCGCGCTCAGACGGACCCCGTGGAGAGCCGGCGAACAATATGCAGCCCGGAATACAGAAATCAAAATGGGGCCCAATTAATAATCACATAGTTAGTTCATATTTTATACGCCACTCTTCTCGAGCCTGAACAAAGTTCGGCCGAGCAGAAATTTGGGGGTTTTTTTCTTGCTCTCTGCACGGCACGTGCCCCGTACTTACCTTAACATTTTGAACTTTTGTCAGTGTTTTTCTGCTGTTTCTGCATGGCCGAGCTGATGATGGGCTTGTCTGGCTGTTCCTTGTCTCTATCTGCTTTGATTCTGGAAAGCACAGTTAAAGCACCAAAGAATGGCTGTGAAACGACAATAACTTATTTATATTTGCAAACTCATGAGTGTACGTAAGCTATAATGTGTTAGACTTTATGCAAATACAGGTATGCAAATGAATGCAAACATTTTTGAGAAATATAAATGAAAAAATACTACATAAAAATTAACAGTGGTTTAATTGGTATGCAAATAAGTACAATTACTGAGCTTTTTACAATATAAATAAATATTCAATCTAAATTATTAATGTAATATTATCATAGACAGATAGATATGCAAATAAATGAATTGATATATAAATACACTATAAAATAAACAAATGTTAATGTAGTCAGAAACATACAGATATATAAAATTTATAGTTCTATAAAATTTTGCAGCACTAGCCAGTGCTTAATGTCAAACATTGCTTTTTTTTTTAATATGAATAAAATGTTAAATAGGATTAGATGCAAACATTACGATTTTTTAAATATATAAATTAAATGTAAAATAATATAATATTATATTATATATATATATATATATATATATATATATATATATAGTATTTTCGTAGATATGCAAATAAATGCAAACATTGAGATTTTTAGAAAAATATGAATAAAATATGAATATAAATATGAAGAAAAATTATTAACAGTATTTTTATAGAAATGCAATTATTAATGTAGTAGTTTTATTGATACATAAAGCTAACAGCTATTTTTTAAAATATATATAAATAAAATGTTAAATTATTAGTTTAATAGTTTCATAGTTAGATATGCAAATAAATGCATTGAGATTTTTTTTTTTTAAATATATAAATTACATTTTAAATAAAAAGTATTTTAAATATATATATATATATTGTTTTCATAGATATGCAAATAAATGCATATCTATCTATCTGTCTATCTAGAAAAAGCACTAGGCAATGTTTCTTCCATATGTGCACAATTCTAAGCATGTTCTGGGCGACCTTGAACCGTCAGTTATGCTCCTTAGCATTAAGCTTTTCAAAATGCCCAAACCAGCACTTTTTACAACTTCATCCAATTAATCAAAATATTACTGGCTAAAAGCCTTTATTCATATGCACATAGTTTAATTTATTGATTGCACTGCAAAATGCATCCCCCACACACTCACTTTTTGTATTATTTTCTAAGAGGACAGGATTTGACATACAATGCAGTGTGATTTTTTTATTTTTTATTTATTTTTTTTTTTCCCCGACTTTTTGTCTTGGTAGAATAAAACATTTCTTTTCAGCGATATGGCTATGTATGCGTGTGGCCTAGGTTTGCCCGTCAAAGTCAGTGTTGAACACTTTACAGATTTTGACATATTCATTTAAAGTTGCTAATCGCATGTAAATATGCAAGGCAGGTTCCCCTGGGCTCTCTTTGAAATGCAAATAAAGAGTGCAAACAAAGGTCCGGATGGACAGAGGTGCAGATCCAGTGAAATCACAGAGGTGTAATACTGCTCACATCTCATTAGGACAGAAAAGAACACCCCCGTTTCTCATTAGACTATTTATGGCGATTTGTTTCTAATTTTGTTGCATGTTTTCTCCGTATAGTTGTTTGATGCTATGCGACACAGCTGTTCTCACTCATTTTACCCTGTCAGATCTTCAGCAATATCTATATTAAATGTGTTTTGACAAATAAGAAGGCTGGAGGCTGTATCCGCGTATCTGCGAGTTGTTTGTAATTCTCAGTAAAACATACGTGTAAACAGAAACAAGGCTGTAATTGAGTGTGGTTGTGAGTGAGGTCGGTTTGAATGCTGTAAAGATAGAAGAGCTACAGCAGCGTGATCACTTTAATTACTCAAACTGGGTTTGTGTTTGTACATGTGGGAGGTGAAGAATGTGAGTTTGTATTAAATTAGTGCAACAAAACATTTGTGCAGTTTAAGTTTCTGTGTTCATTCCTTTTCTGCTACTTTCTGCTACTTCTATCTATCATCTATCTATCTATCTATCTATCTATCTATCTATCTATCTATCTATCCATCTATCGTTCTATCTATCTATCTCTCTATCTATCTATTGTTCTATCATTCTATATCATTCAATCTATATTGTTCATTCTGTCATTCTATCCATCATTCTGTCTATCTATCGTTCTATCGTTCTAGCTGTCGTTCTGTCGTTCTATCTATCTATCTGTCTCTGTCTCTGTCTATCTGCCTGTCTATCCATCTGTCATTCTCTCTATCTGTCTATCATTCTATCACTCTATGTATCGTTCTATTTATCTATCATTCTGTCTATCTGCCGTTCTCTCTATCTTTCGTTCTATCTAGCTGTCGTTATATTTGTTGTTCTGTCGTTCTCTTTTTTTATCTATTGTTCTAGAAATCATTTTATCTGTCTATCTATCTATCTATCGTTCTATCGTTCTATCGTTCAAGCTATCATTCTGTCGTTCTATCATTCTATCTATCCATCTGTCGTTCTATCTATCGTTCCATCTATCACTCTATGTATCATTCTATCATTCTTTCTATCTGTCGTTCTCTCTATCTTTCGTTCTATCTATCTATCTATCTATCTATCTATCTATCTATCTATCTATCTATCATTAATCTATCTAGCTATCGTGCTATTTGTCGTTCTGTCTATCCATCTATCTGTCTGTCTGTCTGTCGATCTATCTGTCTGTTGAACTATCATTCTATGTATTGTTCTATCATTCTCATTATCTATCTATTGTTCTCACTATCGTTCTCTTGTCTCGTTCTGTCGTGTTTTATGACTTGTAGCCTTGTTCTGTCTGTCATTCTATCATTCTCTCTTTCCATCTGTTGTTTTATCATTCTATTTATTGTTCTCTCATTCTGCCGTTCTATCATGCTCTCGTTCTATCTATTGTTCTATGAATTGTTCTCTCGTTCTATTGTTTCATTCTATCATTCTGTTGTTCTCTTTCTATCTGTTGTTCTATAAATCATTTTGCCGTTCTATCTGTCATTCTATCTATCTATCTATCGTTCTGTCGTTCTATCGTTCTATCATTCTGTATTGCTCTATTGTTCTGACATTCTGTCTTTCATTCTATCATTCTCTTGTTCTATCCTTCTTTCATTTTATTTCTTGCACTGATTTTATCTGTTGTTCTTTTGTTACATCTATCGTTCTATTGTTTGTTGGTTCTCTCTGTTGTTCTTTTGTTCTATTTATTGATCAATCGTTCTCTCGTCTATCTTTTGTTCTATCATTCTTTCGTTCTTTCATTTTATCTATCATTCTATTGTTCTCTCAGTTAATCTGTCTCTGTCATTGTATTCTTTCTGTTTATTCTATCTATCTATCTATCTATCTATCTATCTATCTATCTGTGAGTGTATGTATCAAGCCGACAGTCAACTGAAGTTTCAGTCTGTGAGCCGCGGCAGTGTTTGTTTGGCCGGAGAGGTGAAGCGTTCAGAGAATGACCGTAGCGGGGACCGTAATCATGTCCAAACCCGTCACGAAAACCACAGTCCCTCTTAAAGCAAACGCGCGCGCTCTACAGCCGCCGTCCAGCCGCCGGGCCGCTGAGACAGAACACACACTTTAACAACATCACGCCTCGCTGTTCCACCATTTCCAATTTCCAGCAGGCAAATTGGGATTCCTGACTGCACTCACAAGTGTCTGAAGCACCATTTTCTGACTCTATGGAGTGGAAAATATGATTCAATTCCTGTTCAACGCCTTTTCATTAACCGAGCGCTGAATGTCATCCACAAAAAGTGTGTGCTTGTATCCAAGTAGAGTAATAATTGTATATTATTACCCATCCCAATTATACTTTCGAGAATTTTGTTGTATTATTGTATTTTTTTTGGCTTTTCGAGGATTCAAGAATGCAATGAAAAAGCACTATTAAGTGCTCAGAGCGCCGACTGTACTTGTCGGCTGGCTGCGGGCCCTGTTCATTCAGCCCCGGTGTTTTTATATGGAGAAGAGGAAGTAGTCAGTAGTTAAATCGGATCCCTCTAGAGAGGCGTTTCAGCACTCTGGGTGTACAGCCACTTAACCAGACTCAGGGATATTAGCCTCGCCCTGACTTAACCGCCAATCCATGTCCTGTTCCCACTGTAGTCCCTATTAAAATTTTACAGGTCAAAAATCCAAACGGCGCCAAAAGAAATGTTCTTTTTCATTACAAGTGACAAAAAGAATGTTCGGGTCAGACTGTGGCATAATGGCACAGTAATTAGAACCCCTTGACTTGATAAAGTGTGACTGTAAATCAATGCCGGACTAATTAATCAATATCTTAATTATTAGACCTTTTAATGAACATTTTTGTTGAAATTCCCTCAGAACCCCTGGCCGCAGTGGCCCTGAATGTCATCATTAGTTCCAACACTGAGTTTCATAGTGCTCAGTAGAAGCGCTTTCATTAGAATAGCACTCGCGGCACATCCCACGAGTTTACACACACACGCTCATGGAAAACCTGGATGTTTCTAAATCGTGATTTACAGGCCTGCAAAAGTCATAGAAATAACTGAGATCTTAAATCACCATGGAAAAGTCATGGAAATTTATTTACGGAATATCTTTTCCTCTGGTTGCAACCTCCCACAACACCAGCAACTGCATAGCAACCCAACCTATCCAATTTGATCTATCTATATCTATCTATCTTATTATTTCAGTGTTTACAGAAAATATAGAATTGAAAGCATTTTTTCAGCTGCAAGTACAAACTGCATTCTATTCTATTCTATTCTATCTAGTAATCGCAAAATAACTAACATTTATAGCTGCTCTGAGATTTCAGCCAATGAAATGTTACATTTGTGCTTTTTTCTGTTTAACATCTGGTGAGTTTAAACTGTCATCGAGCAACTAAATACAAAATCTTTAGCTGATTGTCTCTAACCTTCTGCAAAACTGCACTATTTACATACTAACCACGTGCATGTAATGAGACGCTGTTTAGGTAATTATAGATTTATGCGATTATGCATATACATACTTATTAGCTGCCTGTATAATTAACACTCTTTGAACACCACACACATGCTGTGCTGCTGAGCGTCAAGGCAATCTGTAAACATATGGAACTTATTTATCAGTCTACTCATCTGTAAACCCTACATAAACAAACCGTTATGAGGTCTGTGGATACAGTCTGTCTGCTATTGATGAGAACTGATTGTAAATGATAGATCTATCTATCTATCTATCTATCAGTCATTAATCTATCTAGCTATCGTACTATTTGTCTTTCTGTCTATCCATCTGTCTGTCAATCTATTGTTCTATCTATTATTTTATCATTCTGTGTATTGTTTCCTCATTCTGTTGTTCTATCATTTCATCATTCAATCTATCATTTTATTGTTCTATCGTTTTATCATTTTGTGTATTGTTTCATTCTATCGTTCTATCTTCTCATCATCCTATCTGTCGTTCTATCATTTCATCATTCTATATATCATTCTATTGTTTCATCATTCTATCTACAGTTCTCTCATTTTGTCATTCTGTCGTTCTATCGTTTCATTATTCTGTGTATCGTTTCCTCATTCGATCATTCTAGCATTCTGTCGTTTCAGCATTCTATCTACTGTTTTATTGTTCTATCGTTTTATCATTGTGTATCATTTCCTCATTCTATCATTCTATTGTTTTATTTTTCTATATATCGTTTCATGATTCTATCGTTCTGTCATTTCATCATTCTATCATTCTGTCGTTTCATTGTTCTGTCGTTTTATCATTTTGTGTATCGTTTCCTCATTCTATCGTTTCATCATTCTAGCGTTCTATCTTCTCATCATTCTATTGTTCTATCGTTTCATCATTATATCTATCATTTCATCATTCTATCTACCGTTCATTTCATCATTCTGTCATTCTATTGTTTCATTATTCTATCGTTTTATTGTTCTACCTATTGTTTTATTATTCTGTGTATCAATTCCTAATTCTATCATTCTATTGTTTTATTAGTCTGTGTATCATTTTATGATTCTATCTACCATTCTATTGTTTCATGATTCTATCTATCATTCTGTCATTTCATCATTCTATCATTTCATCATTCTATCATTCTGTCATTTCATTGTTCTGTCATTCTGTCGTTTTATCATTCTATGTATCGTTTCATCATTCTATCATTTTATTGTTCTATCGTTTTATCATTTTGTGTATTGTTTCCTCATACTATCATTCTATCGTTTCATCATTCTATCATTCTATCTTCTCATTCTATCTGTCGTTCTATCGTTTCATATATTCTATTAATCTATCATTCTATTGTTTCATCATTCTATCTACCATTCATTTCATCATTCTGTCATTCTAGTTTCATTATTCTATCGTTTCATTGTTCTACCTATCGTTTTATAATTCTGTGTATCATTTCCTCATTAGATCATTCTAGCATTCTATCGTTTCATCATTCTATCTACTGTTTTTATTGTTCTATCATTTTATTATTCTGTGTATCATTTCCTCATTCTGTTATTCTATTGTTTTATGTATCGTATCTTGATTCTATCTATCGTTCTGTCATTTCATCATTCTATCGTTTCATCATTCTACTGTTTTATCATTCTATGTATCGTTTCATCATTCTGTCGTTCTATCGTTTCATCATTCTATCTATTGTTTTATCATTCTATGTATCATTTCATCATTCTATATCGTTCTGTTGTTTCATCATTCTATCTACCGTTTTATTGTTCTATTATTTTATCATTCTACCATTCTAGTATGTATCGTATTTGGTAATCTATCATTTTATCATTCTGTCATGCTGTTGTTTCTCATACTCATTCTATTATTCTTGTTTTATTGTTCTATCATTCTATAATTTCATCATTCTATCTATTGTTGTTGTATTGTACTGTTGTTTTATTGTTATATCTTTAATTTGATCACTTTTTATTGTTTATCGTTTTGTCTATCGTTTCATCGTTCTTATCTATCATTTTATTCTTCTATCTTGTGTTGTATTGTTCTATCATTTCATCTTTCTATTTGTTTCGTTGTTGTATCATTTTATCACTCTGTTTATCATTCTATCATATTAGCATTTATCTATGATTTCATCATTCTGTCTATCACTGTTGTTGAATCATTGTTCTTTTCTTTCTATCTATAGTTCTGTTGTTTCAGTATTCTATTTATTCTTTCTTTGTTTTATTGTTGTTTCTGTCATTTCATTGTTCTATTTGTCATTTCATTTTTCAAAGAATTCTATCGAATTAATTCTTTAAATATTTTGGATAACTTGATTATCATTCAGTTATCGTAAGAGTATTTTTCTGTTCTGCAGACTTTCCACCAAAATCAGTGCCAAAACCCAACAGGTTCACCAGCAGCTGGATATAGTGCCAAAAACGTCTGCAGATTCTGTTTGGTCGATGTCATGGGCTTCTTCAGGACAGAATCAGTCATATGTAAACAAAACATGTCTATTTAGATGAAAGCCCTTCTGTATCTCAGACTGTCCATAAGAGTGAAGCGAATCGACAGCATTTGTGTTTGTGGGGTGAGGCAGAGGACATGGGTGGTGTTTGGAGAGCCAGCCGTACCTGTCTTGTTACGTTTATCTGGCTGGACGGGCGGCTGGTGCGGCTTGGCAGCAGACAGGAGGAGTCAGTTAAATGTGGCATAACCGAAAAGCAGACGCACCGCCAGGGGACCCACACCATCTTGACATGATTGAAGACTTGAAGGGAAAAACCTGCGTGACCCGGACACAGCTTCACGTTCACTACATCCAGCCTTACAGCAATAATAACCAGAGTGGAAATGGAGTTGGTATTAAAATATATTTGATATTTATATGGATAATTCTTTAATTAGAGGATCTTGTAAAGAAAAAAGCTTTTCCGAAGAAACACACATTCTAGTTTTTAAAGGATAGATTTTTATTTTATTTTATTTTTCATTCTAAGTGTAATATTGCCAATATTTACTCTTCCTCATGTTTTTCTGGTATTTTTCTGTAGAAAACAAAAGAACTTTGAAGAATCTAGGAATTTAGGAAATTGGCTGTAAATCCATTTTGCATTTTTAAAAGTATATTGTCAGTTAATTTGGTATTTATATGCGCAATTTGTATTTTTATTACAAAAGAAGGACAATTAAGACGTGACAGGAACATTTGTGTGTGTTTTCTTTTTTTGTGCAAGTTCAGAATTAACTGACATGACTAGTTAACTCAAAGTTAACTTGTTGTGTTAGCATGTATAAAGCTTATCCAACTTTTCCTACAAAAAGCAACATAACATTACATCCTATGACATTTAAAATCTTTTTTTTTTTTTTAATTTTTGAACCCTCTGGTCCTGTTTGGTCATTTTTATTTATTTTTTTATTTTTTTACATTTTTGTACTTCATCAGAATGGTATGAAGTGTTGGCTCTTCCTATGCAAACACAAACAAATACATGAATAAATAATGTTTATGATCTGAAAAGGTTAAATGCTATACACCCAACAAAAACTTATTGAATACTAATTTTTTTGAGAGATCAACCTCAAATTTGGAACACAACTCGTTAAGATTTATAGCTTAGATTTTCACATAGTTTTAGAAAGTTTTGGAAAAAATAAAGTTTGGAAAATATATATTTCATATAAAATGCAAAAATAATGTTTTTGTGCATTTTTCATAATAATAAACCTAAACTTCTGTAACTTTTATATAGGTTATCTATTTTAACTTTTATCTCTTAAGCAATAATCTACCAAATGTCGTCTTTAAAAAGAGACATTTTTGACCATCATATGAGCAGCACCACAGGGTTAAACATAAATGTACATAATTTGGGCATGAAGAGTTTAAAAGCATAACTTAAATTAAAATTCTGCTTTTACTTACCCCTCTTTTACATGGTGAGTTAATGATGGCAGAACTTTCTTTTTTGGATGTCCTGTTCCTTTAGGCAGTTGTTTTGAAGTATCACGCATGCATGTTATGTGTGCTGTGAAAAAGAAAAAAAACAACAACAACCAAACAAACAAACCTGATGAGCATCAGAAGAATCCCAGTAGTATTTAAGATCCAAGCTGTTAATTTTCTTTGTTTAAACACTGTCTGTCCTTCAATTAAACCGCTTCTGTTTAACAGTTCACACAAATCCTACGCAACAAACACAACACAGGCTGTAAATGTCATTCAGAGAGCTGCTAATCGCTTTACTCGGATGAGAAATTGAATAAACAGCGAGGAAAACATGTTCAGTGACGGCACATTTAATGCCCACAATAAGAGCTCATGGTGTATTCCTTCAGGGAGCGTGAATGGAGACAGACTGTTTCTGGTGAGAGCTCTAATTAAAGCCCTAATGACAAGAGGAAGTATCAGCATCGCCGCTGTGTTGGCTCTTTAGCTTGACTTTATTCAAAATAGTGTGCGTGCTGTCTCCAAAGTGTGGCCTGACTCTAGTAATTGCACCAGTTCAAATACTTTTTGAGTTCGGCCTGTGAAATCATTAAAAAAAATCTGGAAAAAAATCGCTAACCCCAAGAGATTTTTTTTTTTTCTTTTCTGTGCTACCTTGATAATTCTATATGGGTTACATAGTCAAAGATATTAAACGAGAACAGACAATGTGAGAGGGGTTAATTGTAATGACTGCACCCCACTGTTGCAGTATTGTTACTATAGTAACAGCTTGATGAGTTAATCACCATGGCAAATGATGGTTTTGATACAGGAATCTATCAGTTGTGCTTCATCTTTGGCTGAACAATCTTAGCAGTAATGGCTATGACTAGACTCAAAACACCAAACTAAAACTCTGATTTTTTTTATTTTGAGTAAAGAAAACGCTGTACTTATTATTATTATTATTATTATTATTATAGGCAAAAAAAGTTACAAAAAATAACGTTAATAACGGTAATAATACAAAAGGAACGCAGGAACAGAAACGTTAAAATTCTGATTCTGCTCGGAGTGAACTGATTGAATTTTTTTGTTATTAAGCAGTGGTATTTTTAAAATCTTTATAAGTCATATCCTCTTTTTCAAATCAGGCCATTCTCAGCTCCTTGTCAGTGTGAAGTCACACCGACCAAGGCCACTCCCACGAGTTGATTGACATGACCATCTTACTTTAGACCCGCCCTGAATGAGCTGTGAACAGTCCGACCGCCATTGTGTCAACTCAGTGTGTCTAATTGAGCAATTGAGGTGTTCTGTTGTTGGATGTAGTAATGAATAATACAGCAATCATCATTTACTCCCAACATATGAGCCACTGAAGATGCAGAGGATTAACATTACTTTAGTTTTTGAAGGAAATGCGCCCGGCGATCTACATAAATGCGTCTATATTTGCGCAAATCATTTTTGATCCAGCTTCACCTACAGCAGAAGTGAGTATAAGGGTTTTTTATGCATCTTTGCTAATCTTAATAATAATGTGCTAGTTAGCAGGTTTCGCAGCTAAATGTGCCTAAAGTAAACATTACAGCTCGCCACCCCACAGAAGAGAGGGGCGGGGTGAGCAGAGCTCATTAGCATTTAAAGGAACATGCGACAGAACGGCTTGCTCTAAAAAGGGCTGACAAGGTAAAAAGGATGTTTTTTTACACTACCACTGAGAAATTTTAACCAAAGTATGTTATAGACTTACTTAAGACTCTGAAGAATCATATTAGCTTGTGGAAAATGGGCATCCGATGGCCCTTTTTGAAAAAAAAATCTGAAAAAAGCACCTGCAGGGATCTCTGTGATCACGCATGACGAATTCCATGATGCTGCGTGGAAAAAAAACGTGCATTTTTAATGGCCACATCTATATAATACTGAATACAAAAACAGGATTGGGATTGTTTTATAATTTTTTTTCATTCAGAATTTTATTGACATGATTTTTTTGAGAAGGAATATATATATATATATATATATATATATACAATATTTTAGAATTTTTTATTTATTGCTAATACAGTTTTTGAAATATATATATTTTTGCTTAGTTTTTGTTACTAATTTATTAATATTTTTCCCTTTTTCAGTTTAAGTAAATATACTTAAATTATCCAAAATATGTTTTTAAAAGATGAATTAGTCTAAAATTAAACAATATAGAAATTAACAATAAATATATTTACTTAAGTCACTTACTACGGAAAGCAGTAACTGCATCAATCTCAAGCTCATGGTTTGCTAGGTTTGCTATTACATTTTCAGTAAACACATTGTTAAATTTAAAAATTCATCTTACAAAATGTTTTTTAAGGTCAATGTTGTTTCTTGGCCCTCGAAGCGCTTGAAGTACTTCCCTACATTTTCACAAACTTTTGAGTTATTGATTTATGTGTGCTGGAGGCTTGTGATACTTATGTAAGTGACAATATAAGATACATAGTGTAATTATGTTGTCATGTAAGGGATATGTCTACATCTAGTTTATAAAACACTAAAAACATTATGTTTAGACAAAAAATTGGCCACCTAACACATTAAAGCATGCTTTGTTCTGTGGCTTTCGTTTAGTTTCATTTCATTTCAGTCATCTTCTTTGAATAATTATTGAAAAAAGCAGCCCATCTGTGTGTTGCCACCTAGTGGATCCACGTATCAGCGCTGTCAGTTGAGGACTTTGCAACCCACTGAACAGACATTTATCCCTCACTGTCTCGTTATCATTCGCATCAAATTAAACATGGCATTTAGCCTAATTAAGATTCATTTGAAGGGATCTTGCTGGTACTAAAAGTATCGTAAAGGAATCGCTGAGGAACCAGAATCAGAATCATAAAATTCCTTACGATTGGCAGCCTTGAGCACATTGTGTGGATTATATTCAGCATAAGCTGTGATGTGATGAAGGTGTAGAGACAGAGAGGATGTGCTGCTCGGCTTGTCTTCTGCTGTGTTTACACAGTGTAGCAATTCCACTGCTGAATTATTGAGATTGCACAGCCATCTCCTGAGATGGACAACGCCAGAGATGGACTCAATCTCTTTTCTCAAATACACACCGAGAGCAGAACATACAGCTGCTCATTTTACAGGAAGCGTTTCTGTGCTCAGTGTAAGACTGGGTGATAGTTTAAAATAATTTCATTTCAGTACTTTTGGCAATATTATATATAATATATATCCCGATATTTATGTATTTTTCTGAAATGGCTTAAAAGAGTGAGAAAAATAAACTATCTAATAAACCATAATTTTGACCAAACAGCCATTTTGGTCATTTTCAGCTAAAGTTGCTGATTGCTCAGTGAAGCATTGACAATTAGCTTACACAAGGATGTCCAATTGAAGCCACCTTTTAACCACCATTTCATATTATAAATCCAATCTATCCTTCATTCTACCATTCTAGCTCCATCCATCCATCAGATTTTCATATTTTAATCATCTTATGATAAAAACCTAATCTATTGTTTGATCTATATTGTTTCTTTCCATCCATCCATCCATCCATTAATCCAATTTTCATATTTGTAATCATCTTTTGATATTGTAAATCTATTGTTCTGTTACTCTTTATTTCTATAAATTTATTCATCCATCCATTCATCCAATTTTCATTTTTGTAATAATCTTTTGATATTATAAATCTAATATATCATTCTATCTGTTGTTGAGTCTATCTACTGTCCGTCCATCCATCCATCATATCTGTAATCACTTTTTGATATTATAAATCTATTGTTCTATCACTCTTTTTTATCTATCGTTTTATCCGTCCATCCATACGACTTTCATATTTGTAATCATATTTTGATATGAATAAATCTATTGTTCCATCACTCGTTCTAATGAATCCAATTTTCATATTTATAATAATATTTTGATATTATAAATCTATTCTATCATTCTGTCGTTGATTCTATCTACTGTCCGTCCATCCATTCATCCATCATATCTGTAATCACTTTTTTATATTATAAATCTATTGTTCTATCACTCTTTTTTTATCTAGCGTTATATCCATCCATCCATCCATCCGATTTTCATATTTGTAATCATATTTTCATATTAGAAATCTATTGTCCTATCACTCTTTAACCATCTGTCTATCCACCCATCCAATTTTCATATTTGTAATCATATTTTGATCATTTTATCTATTCATCCATCCATGCATCCATCCATCCGTCTATCTTTCATATCTGGAATCATATTTTGATATGAATAAATCTATTGTTCTATCACTCATTCTATCATTTTATCCATCCATCCATCCATCCATCCATCCAATTTTCATATTTGTAATAATATTTTGATATTATAAATTTAATCTATCATTCTATCCATCATTTTTTTTCATCCATCCATCCATCCATCCACCTTATTTTAAATCATATCTGGATATAAAGCATCTAATCTATTGTTCTGTCTCTCCTTCATTTTATCATTCTGTCTGTTGTTCTGTCATTCTATATATTGTTTTTTTTCTACAATTTTAGCTGTCGTTCTTTCCATTCATCCATGCAGTTTTCATATTTTTAATAATCTTTTGATAAATCAAATCTATCATTCTGTCTATCCATCTTTCTATTATAGCTGTTGTACTTTTTATCATCCATCCATCCATCAATCCAATTTTTTTGGATATCTTTCATTTTTGATTAGTATAAATCTATTGTATCATTTGTTCTATCATTCTATCCATTATTCATTCTATTGTTCTAACTATTGTTCTTTCTATCCATCTATCCAGACTTATTTTTAATACTTTTTGTCATACATTAATCTGTTATCTGACATCCAATATTTTTTCAAATTCATATTTTTCATAATCTTTTGATATTATAAATCAAATGTGTATTTTTATCAAGCAAAAACAATAAGATGTGCAACCAGTACCACAAAAGGTCACAGAACTCATTAAACCATTAACGGTGATCATTACGATCATTACTGGTTTTTGTTAGTTAAAAATTTTACAGACAGGGTAGAAAGTGATATTAAATAAAAACATATAAATGAATCATCTATTACAAAAACAATATTCCCAAGAAAACACAACTTGTTTGTGATATTTTGATAAAACTCACTAATATGATTTCCTAACTTAATTCCATTTTTATTCCATATATTAAGACATGTAGGCATAAAAATGTACTGCATTGTGTTTATGACCTAAATACTGTATTTTGTCCACTTTAAACACAATTTCTCTGTTTTGTCTCTTACCAAGTGAAGAATAAAGTGCTTTGATGAGCTTAGGACGTGTGTCAAAGAAAGTAACAGTAATGAAATAATAATATTAACAAAAATGTCAGAAAGAAAACAAAGAGAGCAACTGAAAGAGAGAAAGTGAGAATAAAAAAACTCTTGGCAGATAAATTCACAGAGCTTAAGGGTATATGATTAACCAACCTCTCCGTTCTGTGAGAGTCCCAGGAGAGACGCGGAGCCTTACAGGAGTCGGAGGAGGTGCCGTAAGAAGCCTGTGTAGTTGGAAGAACAAGCAAGGTTAATGAGTAGAAGTAAAAAGAGCAGAACTGACATTAGTTTAAAACAAAGAATAGAAAGAACAGAGTACGTTTGCAGAAGATGAACGCTCGCTAGTCCTGTCGCATCAGAAATAGACACAGCTCATTCTCTTTGATTCAACTCCCTCACGACAGTTTTAGCCGCTGCGGTTTTAGAAGTTTAAGCAAGACGCTTCTGTTTTGGTACTTTTTTTTTTTTGCTGTTTTTGACATCTGATGTTTGTATGATGAATCTTTAATTGCTGTTTAATGTAATTGTGTTTGGAATGCAAATCAAATGAGCGGCGCTGAAGATGGAAAGGCTTTTGTTATTAAGTTAGCTTGTCAAAGCCAACATACTGTTATTTTGTTGAAACATATTCATCCGAGACTCTACATTTCCCTCTAAATCTTTTAAGATGACTTGATGAGCTGTTTGTTTTCTAACTAATTAGACTTCTGTCAATCATGCTGCCTGTACGTTTGGCAACCTCTTAGCAACACCCTAGTAACGACCCTGAACACAACAGCAACACATTGGAATCTGCTCAATCTGCATCTATCTGTGTCTGTCTATCTATCTATCTATCTATCTATCTATCTTTCTATCATTCTATCGTTCTATCTATCGTTCTTGCTCTTGTTCTGTCTATCAGTCTGACTTCTATTATTCCATCCATCCGTCATTCTCATTCTGTCAATCTATACTTTAATTCTTTCATTCTGTTATTCTAATGTGTCATCCAACTATTCATCCATCGTTGTCAATCTATCGATCTATTGATTGTTCTGACTTTTGTTTTATCTATCCATCTATCTATCTATCTATCGTTCTATCTATATATCTATCGATCTATCTATCGTTCTCTCGTTCTGTCTATCGTTCTATCAGTCTGACTTTTATTCCATCCATCCATCGTTCTCATTCTTTCAATCTATTCTTTAATTCTTTCATTCTGTTATTCTAATGTTTCATCCATCTATTCATCCATCCATCATAGTCAATCTATCGATCTATTGATTATGACTTTTATTGTTCTATCTATCTTTCATTCTATCTATCTTTCTATCTATCGATCTATCTGTATCTGTCTTTCTATTATATTGTTCTATCATTTTGACTTTTATCATTCTAACATTCTATCTATCGTTCTATCGATCGTTCTATCGTTCTATCTATCTATCTATCTATCATTCTATCTATCGTTCTGTCGGTCTCTCTATCGTTCTATCTGTCTTGTATCTTTGTATTGTTGTATCTGTCTTTCTATCATCATATCTTTCTATCATTTTGACTTTTATCGTTCTAACATTCCATCTATCTATCTATCTATCTATATATCTATCTATCTATTTAACGTTCTATTTGTCGTATTGTCATTCTACAGTTCTATTATTCTATCACTTTATCTCTCATTCTGTCACTCTATCTGTCAATCTGATATTGTTCCTTTGTTCTGTCTGTCATTCTGTTCACTATATCGTTCTATCATTCTAACTATCGTTTCATCCATAATTCTTTCATTTGATCTAAATATCACTCTAGCTGTCTTTTTATTTCTCTCTCTACCTATCATCTATCTATCTCTTTCATTCTATCGCTATCATTCTGTGCATCGTTTTGTCTTTCTCATTCATTAATTGTTTCTATCTATACTTCTATTGTTCATTCTTTCTATACATCTGTCATTCTTTGTATTTGGCCCATAAACCTTTAAAAGATTTGTTTTTAAAAGTTAAATATTAAGTAATTAAGTCTAATCACTTACTGAAAGGTAACAACTTTAAGTTGTATGATTTGACGAGTCATTTGTATTGTTGTCTCTTGTTGTTTTGATTGCTTCTATTGCCCTCATTTGTAAGTCGCTTTGGATAAAAGCATTTGCTAAGTGATTAAATGTAAATGTCTGTATGGTGCAGTATTTAGGGTTTGGGTTTGATCAAGTATTAGCAACAGCAAGTGGTGCTTGTCTTGATAACCCCTACACAATAAAGGTGCTTCACGATGCTATAGAAGAACCTTTTTTGTTTAAATGGAAAAAAACCTTTAACATCTGAAGAACCTTTCTATTTCACAAAAGTTTCTTTGGGGCGAAAGAAGGCTCTTTAGATTATAAAAAGGTAAGAAAGAGATGGTTCTTTAAAAAACCTTTGACTGAATGGTTCTTTGTGGAACCAAAAATGGTTCTTCTATGGCATCGCACCTTTATTTTTAAGAGTGTATATTGATTTTGATACCTCTAGTGTCACCAAACAGAAAATGACACCAAAAATAACTACTGTTTTTGAACAGGTTTCCTTGTCTGTCTGTCATTTGTTGGACAAGCAGATTTTCCTGCCTCAAAAAGACACCAATTTCTAGCTGAAATAAAGCAGTAAAGACCAAGTGTTCACGCTTTTCAGTATCGACTTGCGAGTGACTCGCTCATAGTTCACCCTGCAAAAAAATGACATGCATCACTTTTACACGCAATTTCACATCAAAGCACACACTTGCGTACGTCCGCATGTATAGTCTAGCGTTTTATGATTTAATGTCACGTCTATTTTCATATGATGATTGGCTGGTGGCTCTTCCGCTCTTTTCCTCCTTTAACCGTGATTATACAGCACATATCCGGACGGCTTGTGTGTCAACCCGCATCTTAACCACGGCTGACAAAAAGTGCGCCGCGCAGCTCATCTTCACTGAAGCAGAACTAAAATCTGGAAGTAATCAGCTAGCGGGGGAACATGAGAAATTCTCCTGAAAACACTTTAGCGCGGCTGGAGCCCACTGCTCCTCAAGATTGGATTCAGGTATCTAATCCCAGCCGGCAGCTGCACCCTCCCCCGCACCACTCCGTCCCTCCGTCACCTCTCCGTCTCCCTCCCTCTCTCTCTCTGTGACTATAGAGTGCTGTACAACCATAGAGACCACAAACACTCACACCTGAGGGGTGCTATATAAAATAAAAAACGGTCATTATTAGATTGTGTGATGTCAGCATTATCATATTTACGAAACAAGCATGGATAGGCCACCACAATGATGCTATATGTGTGTTGTGAAGCAGCTAGCTAACATAACTAGCAGGGTGAAAAATAATTATTGTCAACTATTGCTCTTGACATTGTAATAATGATTATTAACGTCGATTAATATTATAACTTAAAAGTTTTGTGTTTGGTGAAAATTTCACGTCCCATAATCCGGGTGCACAGACAAACGTGTCGGTCCATGATGTTCGTATGGAACCACGTTTCCGTTACTGAATAAAACATCTTAAAAAACGTAATTGCAACTTTTAGCTCACAATTCAGAATTTTTTCTCGCAATTGCAAGTTTACATCTTGCAATTATGACTTTTTTCTCAGAATTGTGAGATATAAAGTCGCAGTTCTAAGAAAGGAAGTTAATTGCATGATATAAACGTGCAATTATGGGTTCAAATTTATTCAATTCAAAATTATTTGTACAGCGCTTTTCACGATACATATCCTTGCAAAGCAACATTACACCAAATTAAAGTTTTTACAGTATATTTAGTAGTAGCTTACTAGTGGTGACTATGACCCACAATTGCGAGTTAAGTCAGAATTTTGAGATATAAGCTTGCAATTCTCATAAAACAGTCAATTCTAAGAACATATCTTTTTTTCCCTCAAAATTGGACTTTAAAAAAACTCACAACTGGACTTATCTCACAATTCTGAAAAAAAGTATTTATTCCTCGCAGGTTTATATCACGCAATTCTAAGAAAAAAGTTAGAATTGTTACTTTATATCTTGCAATTTTTACTTTATTTCTGACTAGAATTCTCAAAAAAAGTGTCAATTCTAAGAACAGCTTTTTTTCCCCTCAAAATTATACTTTATAATTCGCACTTGGACTTCTCAAAATTATGAGAAAAAACGTCAGAACTGCGAGAGATAAACTCGCAATTGCAAAGAAATAAAATAAAAATAATAAAAAAAAATATTTATTTTTTCTTGTAACTGTGAGTTTATACCACGCAATTCTGAGAAAAAGTCAGAATTGTTACTTTATATCTAGCAATTCTTTCTTTATTTCTGACTAGAATTGTCAAAAAAAAGTGCAAATCCTAAAAAGATATAATTTTTCCCCTCGCAATTGGACTTATCTCACAATTCTGAGAAAAAAACTCAGAATTGCGAAAGATAAACTTGCAATTCCGATAAAAAAGTGTGTAAATTCTGAGAACATCTTTTTTTCCCCTCAAAATTAGACTTTATAATTCACAATTCTGAGAAAAAAAAGTCAGAATTGTGAGATATAAACAAAGAAAACATTTTTCAAGTTTGTATCATGCAGTTGCGAGAAAAAAAGTCAAAATTGTGAGAGAAAAAGTTGCAGTTACCCTTTTTAAATATTTTACTCTGTGGCGGAAATGGGCTTCCATACGTTAGTCAAGTCTAGCACAAGTTATGCAAAAACTCCCATTCTAATCACTGAAGTTGCAAAATGAGTTTTTCAAATCTTTTCTGCACTCCGTTGTTTATAATTAAAAAGAATTCGCAAGCGCACAGATTTCAGTAAGTCAGCATGTGCACTCAAAACTCGCAATGACTAATCTAAACTCCTCCGATTGGCCATCGTATTCATAAGCTCAACAGAAACGTGTGAATGGTTAAAATGCTTATTGCACAAAAAAACAACACTTAAAAAGCAATCTGAGGCATCATGCGCATATTTAACAGGGTGTTTACAATACAACAGCTAAAGCCTGTCTTCACTGGATGCGACAAAGTGACTGCTGCAAATCATTTGAACTTTGTCAGTATGTCAGAAAATAGAATGAAGCAGCAGTTCACTGTCAGGGATTTGCCATGTATGTCGTAATTCTATAGTAGAATTCTATAGCAGAGTTCTATAGTAATAGTACTTTGCCGCACCGCAAATGTAGGTAAATGTAAGTCCATAAATTAACAATTAATTTCCACATCATATTTTAATCGCAACAGCCATTATAGATTTAATTTAATTCTGCAGTGGCAATTTTTCCCCTTTTATCTTGAAATTTTGGGGCATTTTTGTTCATTTCGGTGGCATTTTTGCCACAAGCCCTCATCAATTTCCGACCCTAGTATGTGGCATGACAATAGCTCAGTTGTTGTCATCTCGATTGCAGTGCAGATTTTTCAGCTGTTTTGAATAAGAAATGGTACACTAAAATAAATAAATAAATAAATTGGTGTAGAAACACTTCACAAGTAATTACAAATAAATGACAGTGTATAGCATGACAATAACTGCTGCTTATTGTTGTGTTGCTTTGGGAAGTCTGATTCATTTGAATGAAATGGTTCGTTCAAATGGTTCATTTGCAATGACCCTGTTCAAAAATCATTTAAAGAGTCCATGCATGGCATTTTAGGTTTTGTTTGTGGTGTCAAAATATTAATGCATAAGCTGACATACTGTAGGTTTTTTGTTCTAGTTTTATTTTATTTGGCTTAATGTCATCACCCTTATTTTAACAGCACTGATTGCATTAATGAATAGAGTGCTGCAGGGATGATGTATTTTTGTAGGACAAAACTCAGAAATTAGTTCACATTTTAGCACTTATGTTTCCATCGTCCTAAAAATCAGTGGGTTGTTTTAATGATTTTGATTAAATGCCTTAAATAAAGTTTGTAGTTTAAACTTCTGCCAGTTGTATTTAAGCTTCAGTGTTCGTAAAAGTTGTGTTTATTTGTGAAGATTATCTTGATAAACAAAATATGTAAGAATCATAAACTTTTGTTGCTTACAGTTTATTTTCTGCAAAAAAAAAACTGTAATGCTTATATATTTAAAAATATAATTTCCCCTTAAATAGCCTAAATTTACCACTTGGGGTTCTAAGCAAATTAGTACTGATCACAGTAAGTTGTGAATGTTGACTGCAGTTTGAAGTTTTCCATGCATTATATAGAATATTATATAGAATATATAATATATTATGTAGCTAGTATATGAGATGACTAATTTGTGACCGGAGTGCATTTGAATGTGGCAGCACAAGAATGATAAATATACTTCAAGCTTGAATTACACACCTCATGTGCACTGTGCATAAAATGTGCAGCCTACATTCATAATTATAACTTATTATGATCAATGCCTATTAGAAGCACATTACTTTAGATTTAACTGATGTGTGAATATATTGCTGTTTTAATGGACTTAAGCTCTCATCCAATTAATTGTTACATTCACAACTGTTTTAGACAAAGAAATGCAACTATGGCTGGACTGTTGATTTAACCACTGTGTATTTTTCATGCTTTTCCTTCAGATTCTCATGTGATTGTCCTTTATACTCGCTGACACTGAATTCAGTCATCAATGATGATGCACCGTGGAAGTGTTTGGAAAATTCATAGCAGAGATGGAAAATGGAGTCGGTCTGCTGTTCTTAAACACTCGGGCTGTTGATCTTAGAAGCTTTCATGATCTGACCAGGTCACATTCCTGCAGGTAATGGAGTTTAGACTGTGGGTGTGTGTGTGTGTGTTTTAATGGGTATCAAAGGAAACCTGGATAAACTCACACACAACAGACACATGCCATTGAGGGAATGAAGCTGTTTGAGAGATACTGTCACACACACTCTTCAAATCAACAGAGAAACACAGTACAGCATTTGTGGCATAATGTCAGTTACTACAGAAAATGGTCAAAATCACAGTTACAGTATTTCTCTTATGGAAGTGGATGCTGTTTAAAAAATTTAAACAAGCTTTTCAAAAAAAATTCTATGCATTCACTTACTGATTTGTGTTATCCAAGTTTTGCACAGTATATAGTACAGCATATGCATGGTGCAAACTACACTTACATGATTTATGTTTGTAATGCATAATAATAAGTATAATGTATATGTTTTAACAGTAATACAAACTTCACATTATTGCTTTGAAACCCTTCAGCACTCTGGCTTGGTTCACTTTCATTGCTAGTATGTTATTGTTTGATTTTGAAGGTGATGGACAAGTTAAAATTGCTTTCTGTGCTATAAGCCTCTCAAATGCTGTCAAAAGAGCACAACTTACAATGCAACCAGAACGTTTTAAAACAAATGTGTGCAGTGATTTTATTAAATTCTTGTTTCTGTTTGGTTGAAACACACTTTTCAAGGGCATTGGTTAGTGTTTTTATTGTTAACTAAATCTAAAACAAAATAAATGTTGTTAATTGAAATAAAGCTGAAATAAAATCAAAATATAAATGTTAGGTGAAAATTTTTAAACAAAAATTAGAAAAGTTGTAGAGGCAAATAAGTAAGATCAGCTGAAGTGCTATTTACTAAAACAAAACTAAAACTAATATGGAATTCAAAACAAACGAATAAAGGAAGCTAATTTAAAATATGAATGAAATGCTGTAATACTTGTATAAATAATGCTACAGTAACACTGTAATTGATTTAATTTTCTGTATCACACAGCTTTGAAGTAGTTCCAGGTTTACATTATGGTTTAAAGTTCAATATACCACCAGGCACTTTCGAATTGATTTACTCTTACTAATTCAGTGTTTTAGCCCCAGATTCTGCATTACATCACTTTGTTTTTTTTGGTAATTTTAAGTTAAATATCCATGTAAGATTGTTGAATGTAAAAAAGAAACCTGTTGCATGTTTGTGAAAATTTGAGGGAGTTTTAGTAGCTTGATTATAATCTCTTTCATATGTGACCCTGGACCACAAAACCAGTCTTAAAGGGGTCATCGGATGCAAAGTTCACTTTTACATGTTGTTTAAACAATAATGTGTGTTGGCAGTGTATGTACAAATCTACCCTATAATGTATAAAAATCCATGCAGTGGTTTTTAATTAATCTGTAAAAATAATATCCCCTTTTTCAAATCGAGCCATGTCTATCGTTGTGCGTCACACCGACAGAGGCCACTCCCACGATAGTTGATTGACATGAGCGTCTTACCTCAGATCAGCTGTAACAGTCCGACCTCCATTGTTTCGATGCCAGAGCAGGGATGTAAGTTAGACAAGAATATCTCTGATTGAGCGATTGAGGTGTTGTGTTGCTGGATGTAATAATGAACATAGTGGTCGTCATTTACTCCCGACATCTGAGCCACTGAAGATGCAGTGGATTACATTTGTTTGTGAAAGGAATGAGCCTCCCAATTGACATAAATGCATTTGTGTTCACGCAAATCATTTGTGATCCAGCTTCACCTACAGCAGAAGTGAGTATAAGGGTTTTTTTTTTATGAATCTCTGCAATCACTTTTCCAAATAACGTTTAGCGTTTGCTAATAACAAGTTTAGCGGCTAAACGCACTAAATGTGGTTAAAGTAAACAGACTTGTCACTCCACAGAGAGAAGAGAGGGGCGGAGCGAACAGAGCTCATTTGCATTTAAAGGAACAATCCCTCAGAATGGGGTGATTTTTGCAGAGCTGATTTTGACAAGGTAAAGCCTTTTCATTAAGACCCTGAAGAATCATATCAACTTGTGGAAAATGGGCATCCGATGACCCCTTTAAGTAGCACAGGTATATTTGTAGCAATAGCCAACCATATATTGTATGGGTCAAAATGCTCAATTTTTATTTTATGCCAAAAATCATTAGGATAATAAGTAAAGATCATGTTCCATGAAGATATTTTGTAAATGTCCTACTGTGAATATATAAAAATTGAATAATAACATGCATTGCTTAGAACTTCATTTGGGCAACTTTAAAGGTAATTTTCTAAATATTTATTTTTTTTTATTTTTTTTATTTTTTTTGCACCCTTAGATTCCAGACAAACCATACATCAATGGAAAACTATTTATTCAACTTTCAATTGTTCAACTGACCCTTATGAATGATTTTGTGGTCCATAGTCACATGTTATGGTTTTTCTGAATTTCTGAAGGAAATAATCCCCGTGAACCCTTGTGACAACAGCAGCATTTACACACTGTCCTGAATTAGAGTTTTAAATTCAAATTCGGTTCTTATTAAGGTAGGTTGAGGATGTAGAATTTCAATTTAAATTTAGACTTAAAGAAGTAGAAGTGAGATTCAAACTAACTCATTTTAAACTAAAACAGTGTCAAGAGAAACTTTGAATGATTAGATGAAGGAACACATCATCTTGAAGTCTTAATTTAATCTCATTGCAGTCTAAGCGAAACAATTGAGACAAGCCCTGGTTTGTGATTTTTCTGTGGGTAGGTATAGCTAAACATCTGCCCGGCTGATGTCTCACAGACCGTGTATCCCACGTCTCTGTGCTCTTGGTTCTGTGTGTCAGTCTCTCTGAGTAAAAGCAGATAACTGTCAGTTTCAGCAAGGCTTCACAAAGCCAGTGGCACTCAGTACAGAGACACACACATTCTTCAACCACTGCAGTCTGACACTGGGAGGCCTGTAGGTTCACACACACACACACACACACATACCAGGAGTGGGCAAAACCCAGAATTTAAGAACTGGCTGCTTTTGAATTCATGAGTGTGATTTTGAATTGAATTGACCATATTATACAGCATGAATTGACATTTGAATGGGATTAGAATGACAGAAAGAGGAATATAATATTTTGCAATTTAAATCTGGCTCCATTTTGAAGATTGTGAGATAATTTAGAGCATTCTAGGCAATAAAGTGTCCCTCACGGTGCAAAATATATAAAAAAAAAGTCTCTTAAGTCTCTTTAAAAAATAAGGGATTTTATCACAATTTAAAATACGTGTCGTCTATTTGAATACATGTAAGATGTAATGCATTCCTGTGATGCAAAGCTGGATTTTCAGCATCATTACTCCAGGAATCAGTATCAAATGATCCTTTTTATTAGAAATATCATTCTAATGTGCTGATTTGCTGCTCAAGAAACATTTTATTATTATCACTATTGAAAACAGTTGTGCTGCTTCATATTTTTGTGGAAACTGATACATTTTATTGTTTAGGATTCTTTAATGAATAAAACATTGTAACATAGATATTTTAATGTCACTTTTGAACAATTTAATACATGCTTGTTGAACAAAAGTGTTTAAAAAACTTCTGAGCCCAAACTTTTGAACAATAGTGCATATATTATTATGGCTTTCAAGTTAAAGTGTTAATTTAGTGGAATTAATTATGGACAAGTCTGTTCAATGATATGGAAAACCAGCTAATAATATATTGACTTGGAAGCCACTTACATTTGTTTACTCGTCTGCCTGAGTAATGTACATATTAATGTACAAATAATTGTCTTAATTTGTGGACATTTTTAGTGTATGTATTTTAATTGCGACTAATTTGTGTATTCACAGCATGTAATTTATTCAATTAAAAAACGTAATTGCAGGCTTTTCAGACACTGTTATCATCTAATGTTTCTGGAGATAGCCCATATGTGTATGATGAATTGTTTATGCGTAATTCCTACTGAAACATGAACTGTTTAATTAAAAAACGACACATTTTTAGTGTTATGCATATTGTTTATCGACTCTGAAATTAAACAGGAATTTAAAAGACGTTCTTAATTGAGTTGTAAATAGCTCACGACCCGTCACATGCGTGCTCACACTCACACTGAGCCATTTAATGCCATCAGATGGTGTGTTAAGTGAGCCTGTGCTAATCACACACGGCTGGCATACAGGGCGCCGCGTCTATGCTGATAGACATACTGCTGCTGATGTTACTGCCAACCGCTCACTCTCTCTCTGCTTCTCTCTCTCTATTCTCCTGATTTTCCCAAGGGACGCCCTGCTGAGAAAACGACGGGGCAGCAGAAATGTGCAAAAGCAGCTCTCTCTCTCTCTTTCTCTCTGGCTGGAGCCCCATCAACCTCCCTCTCTTTCCTGGAGGAGGTCAGACACGACCATCAGCAACAGATCTTCAGTCTCCCACATTCACAACACTAAATCAGTCATTTAGTTGTTCTGTACAACACACAAGCCAGGTTTACATCATTTAAACATTTCCTCCTTCACTTCGAGGTATGACATCTGACGTTATAAGACAATCAAAATCTCTTCTCCTTTCAAATCTCTTCCTCCATCCTTCAAGGCTGCATGTAAGGTTGGATGCGCATGTAATATTAGCAGGGTATTAAGCAGTTTTTAACATTACTATTAATCTGAAATGTTTCTTGAACAGCAAATCAGCATATTAGAAAGATTTCTGATAGACCATGTGACACTGAGGCCTGGAGTAAAAATAAAAATATGCAATTAATTGTGACTAACTGGCAGAGCATGTAATGATATCAATTAAAATATGAAATTGGTTCACAGCCCTTATATATTATTTATATTAATTGCATTTGTTTATTTAAAAACAAATTATTGGTGGCATTTTTGATTATTACTATTGTCGAATGTTTCTGCAAGTACCAATATGTGTATGATAAAAATGTAATTCATACTGAAACGTGAATTTATTAAAATGACGAACAGTTTTATTCCATTGCAGTTCGCTTTCTCTTATTTAGAATGGAATTGTCCATATTGTGTCCTGGCTAAATTCAAATTACAGAATAAAATACAATAAAATTAAATTAAATTAAATAAAGTTAAATAATTGTGACTAATTTAACTGCCAAAGCATGTAATGATATTAAAGTATGTAGTTCACAGCCCTTATATATGTATATTAATTGTATTTATGTATGTATTTATTTAAATATAAATTATTGGTGGGATTTCAGATATTACTATCATCTAATGTTTCTGGAACTACCCATATGTTTATAAAATTATGTCATTTTATTTCATTGCGATTCTCTCTTGTTTAAAATGGAATTATGGATATTGTTTACTGGCTCAATTCAAATTACAGACTCACAAATAAAATAAAATAAAATAAAATAAAATAAAATATTGTTAGATTAACCTGGCACAGGCAGTTGCAAATGCAAATTTAAAAGAAACTAAAATTTCAAACAATCAAATTCATCTGAATCATCTGTTTTAAGAGTGTTGCATGGAAGCATTGCAGTATTTGCATTATCGCAAACATGATTTAGTCTGTAAATAATCAGGTTTCTGTTTTGCTAACTGGCAGCGTAGAAGCTTCTGGAAGCGGGCCAGGTCCTGTTCTCAGTCCAAATCAAATGTTATTGTCCTGTATTGTTAGCAGAAGATATCTCGCTTTTGTGTAGCATGTTTGATTCCCGGCTAATTACCGTCTGCGTGCGAAGACCCGCACTCAGAGGAATAGAAAAAAGATTCATGTTTTTAACTGGTGCCACACAGAAACGACTAGCTTTTGGCAGAATACCATGCAGAATCATCATTGAACGCATGTGAAAACAAACCACTGCATGTGTGATGGTGAAAATGATTAGCTATTTAAAGACAAAAGCATTATTAAATGTGTCTGATCTGAGATATTAGCCTCTGCAATACGCCACAAGAGCAGCTTAACATTCCCTTTGGCTGGGATTGCCGTCGCAGGCTCAGGTTTGCTGTCAGTGAGACTAGAGGTGAACCTCGCCAATAAATATGTATGTGAGTTTGGAATCCAGCGCTCACTGAGGTCATTCGGGCCCTTGTTCCTCTTTGCTCTCTTTGACAGCTAAGTACATATGCTAACGCTATTTATAGGCATCCTCTCTGCCACCGCCTCACAAACAGCAGGTAAAGGAAGAGGATTAATTGCTAATTTATCACAAATCTTTCGATAAGAGCAGTCAGGAGGGCTAGTATAATAGTAATCTTGCTGCAATGCTGGAAGCTTCTCTGCAGCGTTAACTTCCCGAGCTACTCATACTGTAATTAATCTACAGACAAGCTGCTGCTCTTTGAGAAAACATTAAAGTAAACAGAACAAAAATATAACTACTTTCTGTAATTTATTCTAGATGACAATACCTGTTTAACACGGAAGCTTATTAAAGGTAATTGCAAGTTTGTAGCTCAGAATTCTAACTTTCTTTGAATTCTGAGTTTGCGTCTCACAATTATGACTTTTTTTCTTGGAATTCTTTAAGTTATATTTATTGTTTTTTTACACCTTTATTGTGAGAGGACAGTGGAGAGGTGACAGAAAGTACTGGGAGGAGAGAGGGGAGCAGGATCGGCAAAGGACCTTGAGGCGGGATTCAAACTCGGGTGCCATGAGTGCTATATGTCGTCGCACTAACCACAAAGCTATGGGTGCCAACTGGAATTCTTGGAATTATGAATACTTTTTTTTTTTTTAATTCTGAGTTTACATCTCATAGGGCTGTGCAAAAAATCGGATGTGATTATCATGCACATCTCGTCAGTAATGCTGGTTCTGGGATTAGTTATAAATATCATGTGCTGTCAGATGGAGCGACATTTACTACACAGAGCCGTGGTTCACTGACAAGCTACGCAATATCACGTTCATTATTGGAGCCGTTACATATCCAATGATGAACGCAATATTGTGACTATTACGACTAATCACAGAACCAGCATTACTGACGAGATGTGCATGATAATCGCATCCGATTTTTTTGCACAGCCCTAACATCTCACAATTATGATATTTTTTCTTGGAATTCTGAGTTTACATCTCAGTTATGACTTTTTTCTTGAAATTCTGAGCTTACATCTCAAGATTGTGACTTTTTTTCTTACAGTTTTTTCACGTTATAAGCACAGAATTGCAATTTGCAATTCCAATTCTTTTCTTTCTCTGAATTCTGAGTTTACATCTTGCAATTGTGACGTTTTTCTTGAAATTTTGCATTTACATCTCAAAATTGAGACTTTCCTTGGAATTCCAAGTTTACATCTCGGAATTGCGACTTTTTTTCTTGGAATTCTGAGTTTACATCTTGCAGTTGTGACTTTTCTTGAAATTCTGTGTTTACATCTCGGAATTTAGACCTTTTTTCTTTTTCTTGGAATTCTGAGTTTACATCTTGCAATTGTGTCTTTTTCTTGAAATTTTGCATTTACATCCTAAATGAGACTTTCCTTGGAATTCTGAGTTTATCTCTAATTGGACTTTTTCTTGGAATTCCTAAGTTTACATCTTACGGTTGTGACTTTTCTTGAAATTCTGTTTACATCTCTGAATTTTTTTCTTTTTCTTGGAATTCTGAGTTTACATCTCGGAATTACGACTTTTTCTCTGAATTCTGAGTTTACATCTTTTTTTCTTTATGAATTTTTTTCTTTTTCTTAACATTCTGAGTTTACATCTCGGAATTGCGACTTTTTCTCTGAATTCTGAGTTTACATCTTGCAATAGTGACTTTTTTTCTTGAAATTTTGCATTTACATCTCACAATTATTCTTTTTTATTTTCTCAATTCTGATTTTATATCTCACGATTGTGACTCTTTTCTTGGAATTCTGGGTTTACATCTCGGAATTGTGACTTTTTTTTGGAATTGTGAGTTTACATCTTGCAGTTGTGACTTTTCTTGAAATTATGTGTTTACATCTCGGAATTTAGACTTTTTTTTGGAATTGTGAGTTAACATCTTGCAATTGAGATTTTTTTTTCTTGGAATTCTGAGTTTACATCTCACAATTAAGTTTTTTTTTTTTCCTCTTAGAGTTCTGAGTTTATATCTCACAATTGTGACTTTTTTCTTGGAATTCTGAGTTTACACCTCACAGTTATTACTTTTTCAAATATCAGTGAATAGTGATCAGTGATCAGTGAATAGTTTCTTCAAATGAACCAAAAGAAATCAAATGAATCACTGAATTGTTTCTTTGACGGTTGAATAGTTATTTAGATCAGTGAATCGTTATTGATATGAACAAATGGGTTTTAGCATTTATGCTGGGGTTTAACTTTAACATTAGCATTTGTGTTACTTTAAATAACATAATATGTAAAATCTAATTACATTCTATTTCATACTTTAGTAATGTTTGTTTTATTTACTTCAAGCGCAGATGGCAAAGCATGACTAGATGTTGTTGCATTAGCTAAACTGAGGAATATTTTAGGGTTCATATATTTTCAGGTGCGTGCGGTGCCATGGCTTCAGGGTTCAGGGTTTCAGACGTGTCATTTCCCAGCATGTCGCTGGAACCGCTGTCATTTATAAACGCGTGTTATTGAGCCACCGCGTGCTAGCTAACGTGTCCTCGTTGCGCTGACATCAAGGCCCTGAATCGCCCCTCCCATAGCCAATACTGCAACTCATTATCACAAACTGTCCTACAGAGCTTTCTCTCTCTCCATTTCTTTCTTCTCTTTCTTCACGTCTATGATGGAGAGCATAGCAGACGGTTATAAAGATGTGGAAACCAAGAGAGGTGAATGGACTCGATCTTCTTCCGGAGCTGTTTAGAGCTCTGGAAACAAGGTGAAACGTCCAGCCGCCGTCCAGTGAGATATTTATTATAGGCAGCTCTGGGAAAGCATTAAAAGTGTTGGATCTGAAGTTGTGACAGTTCAAGGGAACCCTGGAGTGTTAACATATTCAAAATGGGCCATGACAAGGTCAGGCCTACGATATGTTGTCAGTCCAATCCCGCTGTACAGGACTACTGCACATTTTATTTGATTCTATCATGACACTGTGGCTTTCTTTTCATCTATTTCTTTCTGTGATAGATTCAGTGAAGCTTTACAGACACGTTGCCAGTGCATCAGCTTTACATATACATGCAGACAGTCACTTTTATACATACACAACAAGGACAGCAGTAGCAGCTCCGGTGGTGCCAATGTAAAACTACTTATTAACAAAACTTAGATGGATTTCAGAAATTATGCAAGTAGAGTTCTGCCAGGCCAAAAAAAGGCCACTTTGAGATTAACAGCGTCAGTTTATTATACATTAGCAGTCTATTGTGGATGGATTTTGGCACAATTTCTGTTTGTTTTTTTGTTTTTTTTGTTTTTTTTTTTACATATTTTTAGGAATTTCATTTTTTAATTTGTATTTTTACTACATTTTGTTGTGCTATTCATAAGAATAACACAGAACAGTGCAGACTGTTCTACTATTACAACTTTCCCACCCCAACATATATAAAAAAATAAGTAAAATAAAATCTAAATAAATAAATAAAAATAAATTAATAATAATAAACACAAGAAAATATGTTTTCATTTTAATTACAGTATACATGTACTTCTTAATAGCAATGATTCATTTTAAAGCTTATCACATGTGTACATATATGATTAAAAAATAAATAACACACTTTAATAATATGGACTTTTCAGTAAAAAAAAAAATAAAAATAAATAATAATAATAATAAACATGCCATTAATTTTGCTGTTTATTTATTTATTTTAAATTGCCTTTAGTTTTTAAATGAATAAAAACAGATAATAATAATAATAATAATAATAATAATAAAACATAAGAAAATATAGCACCAATTATTTTCAAAGCCTATATCACATGTACATATACGATTACATATAAATAATATGATTTAACGAATTAAATATTCAGGTCAACCAGTATGGGTTTTTAATTTAAATAAATAAATAAATGCAATTAGTTAATTTTAATTAATTTAATTGCATTAATTTTATGCACATCTTAAAAAAAAATAATAATAATAATAATAAACTAAAAAAATAAAATCTAACTTTATAATATACATATATATATATATAAAAACCCACTCTGTTTGTTTATTTATTTTGCTGTTTATATATTTATTTTCAATTGCCATAGATTGGTTGATCTGATGATCAGGTTTTTTTTTTAATTGCTAAATTTTTTTAACACATTAATCCACTCATAATACTGTGGAAACTGTAGGAACAGAAACACTTCACTAAAATGTCATACAGTCAATAGTTACAGCATTGCTGATTGAATTATTATTTGCAGTGCTTATGTTTATGCAATCGGCAGATGCTTTTATCCATAGCGACTTGCATTGCATTCAAGCTTTATTCAAGATTTCACCCACGCAGTCTTATACTTTTATCTTTACTTCCGATGTGCTTGAAATCAGTGTTTGTAATGCAATTAATACCAGAGCTGGTTTAGTTCAAGGCTTCAAATTCTTGATTGAAACTTTTTTCGAAATAGACATTTGGAACCAAGGCCGCTGGAAAAACCATCCAATCACTGATGTTTGGTTTACTAGGTGTGTCTGTTCAGCGCCATTGCTTTGTCTTTCATTCTCATTCGGCAGGAAAACGCGGCAGTCGCCTACTGCGTGCTGATAAATCCACGGCGTCTACATCAAAGCCTCGCGATTTAGCCCGTCTTCCCTCGGCCGCCTCTCCAGCTCAGCTTAGACTTGATCTCACGGCATAATGCGTCCAGCATCCTATATATTGAGAGCTAATATTGGCTTGGGCTGGTGCTGATTGACCTGCATTCTGGAATGGCCTCTCTCTGGGCGGCTCCACCTGGGGCCTGCTGCTGTCAGAGAGGACGGCCGCCGCGCTGGATTGATGACAGTCATTCAGTGATGAAGCTGTATTCATCATCCCTGTCCAGAGCTGCACTGGCCAGATGGAGTGTGACCATCCATCCACTGCCAGGGACACATCTGTTCCTCGTGTTGCTTAGAGTACTAACAAGTCACTGGCTCCCTCAAAAGCCAGCCGATGTCAGGCTCGGAGAGAGGGGGCAGAGGGGAAGGGGAGCGGATGGGGGAGGGTGGACGCCAGGAAGAAATCCGACCTGTTTTCTCAACGCTTTTTATCTTGCTTGAGCTCCGATTGCTCGGATTTATTGGCATGACACGAAAACCTTTAGTATGCACATACGTTGCATTCAAAAGTTTGTGATGCTTTTAAAAGAGGTCTCCGAGGCTGCATTTATTTGTTAAAAATACAGTAAAATTCAGTAATATTTAGATTTTTTTTTTCAATTTAAAATAGCTGTTTTCTATTTTAATATGTTGTAAAATGTAATTTATTCCTGTGATGCAAAGCTGAATTTTCTCTAGTCTTTAGTGTCGCAGGATCCTCCAGAAATCATTCTAATATGATGATTTGCTGTGAAAGAAACATTTCTAATTATTATCAATCTAATTATTATCAATCACTGTTATCAAACAGTTGTGCTGCTTCATATTTTTGTAGGAACTATAATACATTTTTTAATGATGCTATTAAAAATTTATATGAAATAGAATTTTTTGTAAAAATTAAATTGAATACAACTTTGCTGTATTAATATTATTTTGTTTATTTTTTTATTTTCAGTAAATAATGCCATTTTTTTTATTGCTTGAGCAGCAAAACAATATATTAGAATTAAATAATCAAATAAATAACCTCATAAATGTATTTTAAAATTGTATTTTTTATATTTTGATTTTTGTACAAAATAAACATGATTATTATATAATATTTAAGTAAATACACACAAATTATATATATATATATATATATATATATAGTACAATTATCATAAATAACAACATAAATGTAATTTTCCCAATTTAAATATTTTGTTTACATTTTATAAAAAATTGTATTTATCTCTTAAAATCTCTTATTTATTTCTATTATTTATTTTATTTATTTCCATTATTTCTGTATGGAAACAAATAAATGTATGATTTTATAATGTGTATATATCTATTTTGTATATATAATTTTTTATTTTATTTTATTTATTTATTTTTTTTTCAATAAATAATGGAATGGTTTAAATAACAATCAAATAAATAACTATATATATATATATATATATATTCATATACATATGTACATATAAACTATTTTATAATATTTCTATAAACACACACACAATAATAAAGTTGTATTTTTTTTATTGTTATAAATTTTTTTTTTATTATTTATGCTATATTTCTGTATATAGAAAGAAATAAACTAGTCAAAATTCACTTAAAATATTTGCAAACAAACTGTAACTGCACTATTCATTGGCAGATTTTTTTTTTTTTAAACTACAAGATTTTTACAGTACAAGTATTTACAGTAGGCATATGTGCATCCTTCCCTTAATGTGTTTTGCGGTATCCGCCTTTGGAATCACTGGCGCACAATGAGGCGTTCTGGCACAGAGTCCTTTTTTTAAGGCTGACAAGGACAAGATCAGCACTCGGAGAGACAGACAGAGCAGCGTTTTCTTCTTCTTCTTTTCTTGGCTGACAGACAGGCACCACACAAAGAGACAGCAGCAGAGCCCACCTCTAATCTCTGTCAATCTGTCTCTCTCTCTCTCTCTCTCTCTCTCTCTCTCTCTCTCTCTCTCTCTCTCTCTCTCTCTCTCTCTCTCTGTCGCTCTGTCTGTCTCTCTCCACTAGATACTCTACACTAATTCCCACACAGCGATTACAGTTATTATCACACCGAAGCAACACAATAAACACAGTCTGATGCTGCCACATCAAGAGACATGTTGACAGTCGGCGTAAGAGAGAGCCAGACAGAGTTTGTTTTGCTTTCTGTTTTTTTTTCTCTTCTTTTTTCCACAGAAGAGAAGGTCAAGGATTTTCTGCTTAACGATTTCAATATGCCTCTTCAGCTTTGCTCATTAGAATTCAGAGTTTTGCTGGAGGAAAAATTAAAACAAACCATTCATACCTGCATATGCTGCATCTACTTGTTTTTACTGCAGAATTGTGGATTTTATCTATTCCTGAACGCACACGCACATATAAACACACACCATTTAGCAGACATTAACCAGTCAATGCGAAGTGCAGTTCATTAATTTTACTTCCATAATTTGAGGCTTCTAATTATTATATTTTGATTAAAGTTCATGATTTGTATCATTTTTTGGAATCGGTCGTGCAAACTAAACATAATAACGCAGGGGTGTGTGTTAAGTATGCAAATGTGAATCTGATTTCATGTTGACTTCAGATGAAGATGAATGACGCTGCTTCTGTTTGATAAATAATGCCACTTCCTGTGCCCGTCTCTCCTCCTTTGGCACTTCAACAGGAGAACATATTCTCCATGACAAGGTTCCACACCTCCTTATACCTCTCATCTGCTTCACTCAGCTGCTGCTTGTTAAAGCAAAAAGCCACGAGTGTTTCAGTGATGTACAGCCACTGTGATAAAATCACTGTAACATACACAATCTTATATATATATATATATATGTGTGTGTGTATATATATATATATATATATATATATATATATGTAGTTCCAAATCTGTACTTGGAATTTGTACTATATTTTATTTTATTTTATTTTATTTTATTTTATTCCAAATCTGTACTTAGTTACTTTTAAATTTAATTAAATTAAATATTATTTCATTAATTAAAAAAATGAATTAGTCTTTAATCCCTGAAAATCAGTTCTACGTAACTACAGATTCCAAGTACAGATTTGGAACAATATCACATAAAATAAAATAACATAAAATAAAATTAAATAAAATATTATTTTTTTTCAAATCTGTACTTACTTGGAACTGATTTTCAGTTATTAAAGACATTTGATTTTGATTTTAATTTTGATTTTGATTTGATTTGATATTGTTCCAAATCTGTAGTTAGTTACTTTTACTCATTTTCATTGAGCAATGATTTTCAATGTTTTTAATTATTGAAATAATAATTTATGATGTTGATTGATTAATTGATTGATTGATTGACTGACTGATTCATTCATTCATTTATTCATTAAATCAATCAATATTTTTCCAAATCTGTATCTGTCCTGATTATCACTAAATGACTTTAATGTTTGTTTGTTTTTTTGTTTTTTTTTTAAATATGTTTAATTATAAATTATTTTGAATGTTAATAATAAACATCCTCATTGTCATTTATTTTCTTACTTACTTATCTACTTATTCAGTATTTTTGGACCCTGACAGTCATTGTTACTATGAATTGTCATTGTATTGACAAAAACTTGGTAAAGTTTGTTTAAAATTTTGTGTTCCATAGGAAAGATAACCAGAAACTGTTTTGAAGCAACATGAGGGTAAATAAGCAGTTTTAAAAAATTCTGTATTTTTAATTTTAGGTGACCTATTTCTTACTATTATTAAAAAAGATCAGAATTTTCCTGCAAGTAATATAGTCTTAAATGTAAACTGTTTATGTTTGCAACCAGGTGCATTAATATAGATTGTGTAGTCACAGATTTATCTTGCATATGTACAACACAGAATTTAGAGTCAGAGCGATTCATATTCGGTGATGTGTAACGTGTTTTATCCCTAGTTTGGTTTGATTCCGGGATCAGTGCAGACAGAATGCTGAGGCGCTCCGTGTGAGTTCATTAGGTGCCCGGGAAACTGAAGGAGGCTCCGGAGAGAGCAGCGGGAACTTATTCACTGTCTTAAGACTCAATCCTAATCACCTCACTATAGCGTGACTGACAGAAACGCTCTTCAACGTGATTGAAAGTATCGATTGCTCCATCGCTCACTTGCGCCAGCTCTGTAGCCGCGTGCGGGATGCACAATCACAGGCCGCGCTTTCAAAAAAAGATCTCTTCATCTGCCCTAATCATCCAATCAATAATTAGTGTCGGAACAGCGGCGCTCTGACAGGGTTCAGTTAGGCTGCTCCGCTTCACACTTTTCTTCATCTCCAGCTTTCTCTGAGCACCGGGGAAGGATTGTGCTGAGTCAAGGCGTTGCGTTTGACTCTGTCGAGTTGTAAACGCTGTAACACAGTTGACATTGAGATTCACAGACCCCTCGGCGCGAGTGTGTGCGTGCGTGTGTGTCCTGCCGTGAAACGTCGGCACTACTGCTGTCACCTTCAGCAATGGCAGAGAGCCAGTGTGAGCTGCCGTGCGCCTCATGGACATGCAGAAGTTGTTCATCTTTAATGTCAGTCTTTAGTTAGATCATATTTTGTGTCTCGCTTCATCTATAGGCCTATTGCGATGTTTCTTAAAGGTGCTGTCATTTTTTGACTAAAGCATACTAAAGCATAAAAATACCATCACATATGTGTGCAGAAACATGCTAAGTTCACATACTCATTTCTCTAGGCTACAGGCAGTTATTCTACTTTGAAATGTGCATTTCCGCAGGGTTGCCAAGTCTGCGAAACAAAACCAGCCTGACTGCTAATCAAAACTAGCTCAGTTGTGTTTTTTCCTTGTTTTTACACTCTGTCGAAATTGCTTTAACCTGCGGACTAAAAAAACAATTCATGGCAACAGTGTAAAAGTAGACCATTTCCACTGAAAAAGCGACTTGGCAACACTGGCATTCCATGTCAGAATGTCTGTTTTTGTCTGTGTGATTCCGCTTATTGTCAGTTTACCCAATAGGATTTGGAAACCTCAGATTGCCAGATAGTAGAAGACACAGCATATTGCATCCATTGATGCCAGCAAAGATTACACTACTCAACCTAAAAGCTTAGGCATTTGGCTAAAAACACCAGAATCTAAATGACCAAAGGCATATTAAAACACTCATAATGCCTTAGTAACACCTTGGCAACCACCTAAAATAACCTAGTAACCACAGAGCAAATTGTAAAACACAGAATACCTTAGTAACACCTTGGCAACCAACCAGAATAACCCAGTAACTCCACAACAAAAGATTAAAACACTCATAATGCCTTAGTAACACCTTGGCAACCAACCAGAATAACCCAGTAACTGCACAACAAAGGATTAAACACTCAAAATACCTTAGTAATACCTTGGCAACCACCTAGAATAACCTTGTAAACACACAGCAAGTTGTAAAATGCATAATGCCTTAGTAACACCTTGGCAACCAACCAGAATAACCCAGTAACTGCACAACAAAGGATGAAAACACTTGTAATGCCTTAGTAACACCTTGGCAACCACCTAGAATAAACTTGTAAACATACAGCAAGTTGTAAAATGCAGAATGCCTTAGTAACACCTTTGCAACCAACCAGAATAACCCAGTAACCACACAACAAAGGGTTAAAACACTTAGAATGCCTTAGTAACACCTTGGCAACCAACCAGAATAACCCAGTGCAACTAAAATAAATAAAGGATGAAAACACTTGTAATGCCTTTAGTAACACCTTTGCAAACTACCTAGAATAACTTTAGTAAACATACAGCAAGTTGTAAATGCAGAATGCTCCTTAGTAAATAATACCTCTTTGGTAAACTTCTCACAGTTAACCTAGTAACCACACAACAAAGGGTTAAAACACTAGAATGCCTCCTAGTAAATACTTCACAATCACCCAGAATAACTGATAGTAACCACACAACAAAGTGGCTAAAACACTCATAATGCCTTATAAATAATTTTGCAAACCAAACTAGAATAAACTCCAGTAACTCACAACAAAGGGTTAAACACTTAGAATGCCTTAGTAACACCTTGGCAACCACCTAGTAATAAACTAGAATGTAAACATACAGCAAGTTGTAAAATGCAGAATGCCTTAGTAACACCTTTGCAATCGCCAGAATAACCGATAGTAACCACACAACAAAGGGTTAAAACACAAAATGCCTTTAGTAATACAGCAACCAACCAGAATAACCCAGTAACCGCACAACAAAGGGTTAAAACACTTAGATTGCCTTAGTAACACCACGGCAACCATCTAGAATAACCTTGTAAACATACAGCAAGTTGTAAAACACAGAATGCCTTAGTAACACCTTGGCAATCCCCCAGAATAACCTAGTAACTGCACAACAATGGGTTAAAACACTCAGAATGCCTTAGTAACACCTTGGCAACCACACAGAATAACCACTTAGCCACTGCATAATAATACCCTGGAAATGACCGAAAATGGCCTAGTATCCATAGAGCAAGTTAAAAAAACAAAACAAAGAATGCCTTCATGACACCTTGGCAACCACCCAGAATAACCTAGTAACCGTAAAACAAATGGTTAAAACAGTTAGAATGCCTCGGCCACTGCATAGTAACAGCCTGGAAATGACCCACAATGACCTAGTAGCCACAGAGCAAGTTGTATGTGCCTCAAAACAGAAGTCTGAATATCTGTCAGAGATTTTATGCACTAACCCGACCATCTTTCGGCAAATCCATTGACTAGTGCTTCAGCACACCAGTGAGCGGCTTCATCTCATATCACAAACAGCTGATCTGCACTGGGAATTAAGCATCAAACGGTCTGGGAATAAGAGGCCTCAAACAGTGACCAAAGCGTCTTTGAGTTTCTTCGAATGTGTGTTGTGTGCATTAGTGAAATCAGAGGGTTTGATTAGCATCTGTGTGTGTTAGAGAAGAGCGCGCTGAAGAAGCCTGTAGCAAGCTGTTTTGTTGCTGCTTTGGCTCTCTGGTTGCCTGCAGGCAAGACCTCTGTGAGCAGAATGAGTGAAGCAAACTCCCTGCAGGCAAACAGACTGAGAGAGAGACAGAGATGGAGAGATGGATGAAGAAATGTTCATGTTTGCACACCATTCACTGACTGCTGTTTCCTACAGGAAAGGGCAGGTAAAATAATTGGCACTGTTTATGTTTATTTTAAAGAAAAGGATACCAAAAATAAAAATCCTGCCATTTTTCCTCACCTTAATGATGTTTTAATATAGTGACCACATTTTAAATTTAAAAGAAAATGTAACTAAAAGAAAATGTAAATAACTAAAACTTTTTTATTTAGTTTGATGATGTACTAAAAAAAAAACTACAGTATGTAGACATTAAACAAATAATAAAAATCAACAAAATTACTAATATTTTAACTACAATTAAAATGAAAACAGAAAATGTAAAAATAAAAACAAATTTAAAATAATAAAATCTATATTAGTATATGAAGATTTTTTTTCTTCCAGTTTTCAAAAATCATGTTTTTTTTCATTGTGCATTCCAACTAATCTCAATCAAACTGCAGTTGGGTTATTTTGATTAAACTTAAAAAATAATTTAAAAATACAGCTAACACAATAAAAACATGATAACATAATAAAAAACATGATTTTTGAAAATTAAAAAAAAAAAGGTTATCTGTATTTACAAATAAACCCTTCATATGATACTAAAATAACACTGGTATCATCAAGCAAAAATTACCATACATTTTGTCAATATGACTCATACATATTTTAAAACTAGTATTGTAAAAACCAGACAGTAAAAACACATGCACACACACACACACACACACACACAAAACAAAAACTGAGGGACGAAAAGAACCATAATACTTTATATTTTGCTCAAAGGCGGTGTTTTAAGTGTTTTAGGAGTTTTTGCACTGACATTATTTTTTATGATATAAAGTATATATAACGTATTCAAAAAAAAAATAAAATAAAATCTCATCCTTGTTACAAGTAATTTAATTTTTTTTTTTTTATTAGTTTTATACTTGTGTATTTATACATTACAGTATTTGCATACAGAGTATTTATATATTATTGTGCAATTCATGCAAAATAGAATGGTTTTTTTTTCTTTCGACTTTAGGGTGAAATGAGACTTGAACGTGTTTTTGCAAGATTCTCCCATAAGTTCAGGTTGTATTTAATGCTGAATATTCCTATAAGTCCTGTTTATGATAGATGCTGTTGGGTTGCAATTATTTTGTGAGATGCTCTGAGGAAAACCTTCTTTCCTTCACATGCAGTTTTCTGTCAGTCTTGCATCAGAAGTACAGTGAGCTCAGCGGTAACTGCATTACGGTTCTGACCCGAAGCCTCCAGCAGCCATCAGCTAATTGGTGCAGGTCTGAGGCCGGGTCACCCGATAATTAACCAAAATTGGTTGTAGCTTTAAAAACCTTCCTATATATAAAATCCCATATACAGGGTGAAATCAGGTAAAAATCTGTTGCAGAAAAAAAAGTTCTAGCAGTTGCATGCCTTTATTTTAATTTTTTTATATATCAATATATATATAATTATGTGCACTGTAGCTTACTTTTGAGTTTCTTTGGTGTTGACTACTGACATTTTAGTGTTTGACAACCTCAGCGCACCAGATCAAAAACACAGAGGTCTCTGCTCGCTAAAAAACAACAAAACCACAGGCTTCTGTACAATACGAGTTTTCATGTGGTCTAAAAGTACATTGAGATCTGTGAGCACTTTACTCGGTTGGGATTCTGCTCGTCTGCCGGTCAGACAGTGAGTTTCTGCACGATGACCCTTAATGCATTCAGCATTTCATGAGTTCTCAGAAAACAAGTTTCAACTGCAAAATCAGTCCTTCATTCACAGATATGTGCCGAGGACCGGCTTTATCGGAGTCCGTCAGAGAAAGGCAGAAAATTTACAGAGAGCGCAATTTCATAGGTATTTGTGCATCTATTATTATTATTATTATTATTATTATTTTTATTACTACTACTACTATAAAGCCTACTTAAATGATTAAACTTTGCTGAAAACCCGGTCGCACATAATCTACTAAATGCCTTCTGTCATCTGAGTGATCATCATTTTTTAGTAAGTAAAAGGTATACAAATGTCCACCTTCAACTCGTGGTTCACATGTCTTTTTCCAAGTAAGCATAAGAATAATGATATTGTTAGTCATGTTTCAAGATGAACACTTACTGGACTGAAGCAGCTTAGGTTTACTTAATTTTTCATACATAATTTATTATAAACATGATCAAATATTATTCAATCATTATTGTATTGCATTGCATTATATGTTTTGAAACTAGAGCTTTATTCATACTATATGGCCTAAAATGCCTCATGTGTGAAATATGAAATATGATACTCAAAAAAAAGTATTTATTTATATTTTGTCTAAAGGCTCAATAAACCTTTTTTTAAATAGATTTTTTCTAACATTTAATTGTCAGATTTTACATGGTTAATTTATAGTTCCATTCATTTGATCAAAAATTCAGAAAGAAAAGTATTATTGCAATTTACAATAACACTGTTTTTTATTTAATGTACTTTAATTTATTTATTTATTTTAATTTTTCTGTGATGCAAAGCTGAATTTTCATCAGTGAAACTTTTTTTTTCAGGATTCTTTGATGAATAAAAAGTTTAAAAACAATATAAATCTTTACTATCACTTTTTTTAAACACATCCTTGCTAAATAAAAGTATTAATTTCTTTCAAAGAAAGAAAGAAAAAAAGAAAGAAAGAAAAATGTACTGACTCATTGCAAATGTTGAATGGTAGTGTATATTATTAGAAAAGATTTCTATTTTAAATAAATACTGTTTTTTTAATGTTTTATTCATCAAAGAATCCTGAAAAAAGTATCACAGGTTTCCAAAAATGTTAAGCAGCACATCAGCATATTAGAATGATTTCTAAAGGATCATGTGACTCTGAAGACTGGATTAATGATGCTAAAGAATCAGCTTTGCATCACAGAAATAAATTAAATTTTAAAGAATAGAATAGAAAACCACTATTGTAAATTGCAATACTATATAACAGTATTACTGTTTTTTTCTGCATTTTTATTCAAATAAACGCAGCCTTGATAAGCAGAAAAGACTTCTTTAAAAATCTGACTGATTCCAAACTTTTGAACGGCAATGTATGTACAGTTTTAGGAACATATGAATCTTCTCAAATCAAACTTCGCACATTCATTTAAAGAAAGTAACTGAGAAAATATTGTGCACGAAAGACCTTTTAATGCCAAATTAATTTTTAAGTGATAGATAATGGACTATTAAAGCTCTAAGACTACAACTAATAAAATAAATGTGCACTCTTTGTATAGATGAATTAATTAACTCAGCAAGTATGAAATATTAGTGAAACACTCATTATGCTCATTTACTTTTGTGTGTTCATGTGCTGTTACAGGGAGAAACCACACATAAAATCATTATAATGTCAAATTAGTTCAGTGCGGTGCACAATGCGATGGCTTAAATGCTTTTAATTAATCTCATTTATATGGATATGCCAAAATCATCTTATGAATTCAATCCTATATGCACCTCAAACTCTTAACTTAAAATGATCGATGTCACATTCGCATGCATTTTTCTAGTGTATATGAGGACACTTTATGTATGAGTACTTAAGAGACTGCATTGGTAAATGACATATTTTCCATTAGATGCAAGTTTTTTTGTTTTTTTGTGAAATGTTTACATATCTCTTAACCACAGAGTGGACAAACACGTTCTCGCCGTCGGTAATAGACGCCGCCGCATTTGCATTCAGAACGGCAGTTTGCGAATTGCCAGAAATGAATATTCAGGTGCTGTTTAGCACATCTCTACAGAAGTATATTTTGAGGATGTATTTACTCGAGAGAAAATGGACATCAATTTGCCAAAATAGGGCCCATTTTCCAACTCTTCTCTTCCAGTCAGAGATTTGAAGATGAGTCTCTAGCTGTGAAGTGTTGTTCTTTTAACCTCCCTTCATGCGCCAAAGTAGCTCAATTTGCTAAGGGCCTGTTGGAGAAGAAGCGTACTACAGAAACAATCGCTTACGTAATGTTGAAGTGTAGCTCTCTGTAGACACTCCACTGGTGCCCACAGAAAACACCGAACTCTGCGCTGAGGAGCCGCTCACCTCATCCAGTCAACCAGTCACAGATAATGTACAGTCAGCCGGTCATTATCACAAAATAAACCTCGGCTGGGTGATCTGTATCATCCTGAAGAGCTTTATTACGTCTGACTGTACATTATCCTACTTATTACACGGCGACATAGTAAATAATTTCTTACGCTTTGAGAAAGAAGTGAGAAGAAAGACAGAGTGGGGTGACTAAAAAAATGAATGAATCTGCTATAAAATAAAAAATATGGGAAATAAAATGTAACCCTGGACCACAAAACCAGTCATAAGGTTTTTCTGAAAATCATCCGAAAGCTGAATTAATAAGCTTTCCATTGATGTGTGGGCAATATTTGGCTGAAATACAATACTATTTGAAAATCTTGAATCTGAGGGTACAAGAAAATCAAAATATTGAGAAAATCACCTTTAAAATTGTCTAAAGTTCTTAGCAATGCATATTACTAAACGGTAGTGAATTTACAAAATATCTTCATGGAACATGATCTTTACTTAAAGGGGTCATCAGATGCTAAGTTCACTTTTTCATGTTGTTTGAACATTAATGTGTGTTGGCAGTGTATGTACAAATCTACCCTATAATGATAAAAATCCATGCAGTGGTTTTTAATTAATCTGTAAAAATAATATCCCCTTTTTCAAATCAAGCCGTTCTCAGATGCCTGTCGGTGTGCCGCTCCCACAATAGTTGACTGACATGAGCTCTTACCTCAGATCAGCTGTAACAGTCCAGTAACTTTCCATGTTTCGATGCCAGAGCAGGGATGTAAGTTACACAAGAATATCTCAGATTGAGCGAATGAGGTGTTGTGTTGCTGGATGTAATAATGAACATAGTGGTCGTCATTTACTCCCGACATCTGAGCCGCTGAAGATGCAGTAGATTACATTTGTTTGTGAATGGAATGAGCCTCCCGATCGACATATATCCGTCTATGTTTGCGCGAATCATTCATGATCCAGCTTCACTTACAGCAGAAGTGAGTATAAGCGTTTTTTTTTTTTTATGAATCTTTGCGATCGCCTTTCCTTATAACGTGGTAGTTAGGAAGTTTAGCGGCTAAACGCGGCTAAATGCGGCTAATGTAAACAAGACCGTCTTTCCACAGAGAGAAGAGAGGGGCGGGGTGAGCAGAGCTCATTTGCATTTAAAGGAACAACCCCTTAGAATGAGATGATTTTTGCAGAGCTGATTTTGACAAGGTAAAAAGGGTGTTGTTTTATAAAACCATTGAGAATTTTTAATCAAAGTATATTAGAGACTTTTCATTAAGACCCTAAAGAATCATATCAACTTGTGGAAAATGGGCATCCGATGACCCCTTTAATATCCTAATGATTTTTGGCATAAAAGAAAAATCGATCATTTTGACCCATTCAATGCATTGCTGTTTATTGCGACAAATATACCCGTTATGACTGGTTTTGTGGTCCAGAGTCACATATGTGAAGGGAAATATGAAATAAGTTATTTGGGTTTACAGATCTTTTTGTTTAATGATTAGTATACAAAAAGAATTCACCATAGAATGCCTCGATGAACCAGAATCAGGGTTAATATAGTTAACTGTAACTAAAAACATTTTTGTTACTTGAAATAAATTAAAATAAATAAAACTTAAATAATAAATAAAAGCTATAGTAATAAAAAAAAAAAATATTAAAAACTTATTTTATTTCAGCTGGTTGCTCCTTTTCATTTACTAAAACTAAAACTGAAATAAAAATGTATAATACTCAATGATAACACCTATCATAATTAATTATTACAGAGAATTGTGTACTATTATGTGAACATGACAAATGTGAGCTAAATTATTTTTGGCAAGTAAATATAAAAGTCTTAATTACATTAAACTCTTTATAATGAATGATTTATAGATTTTATCTTTAATGATTTTTTAAAAACATAATGTAAGAATAACATTTAATTTTGTAGTAAATGTAAGAAGAACATTTACATGGACTTAATCACTTTAGGTTTACTTGGCAAGTAAATATAAATTTATATATGTAAATATACTTGGCCAAAAAGTTGAACTGCATCATTACATATATTGCAATTATTATATACAGGGTGTGTGTATATAATATATACACACACACTGTAATTTGTTCCTACATTTTATAGCCAAGAAATTTCACAAGTCTTCTTAATTACATTTAAACTCTCATTATAATGAATGATTTATAGATTTTATCTTGAATTATTTTTATTAACTAAATGTAAGAATAACATATAAATATGTTGTCATATTTCAAGATGAACATTTTTCTGGACTTAATCACCATAGGTTTACTTGATAATCCATACATAATTTTTTATAGAAAAGTCATGTTCACATATACATTCATATAGTTCATAAACATACATTCATACAGTTCCTGACATGTATGGTTCATGGCCAAGAAATTGGCTGGTAAATTATAATTAATGATTTCATCAGATTTAGCTTTATTGTGCACAGTTACTTAGAAATGCACAAAATATGCAGCTGCAGAGAGCAACTCTAGTATTAAAACAAGAGAGCAATGGTGAAAAGGACTTGCATGTTTTAGTATATTCAGAATATGTTGATTTCCATATTCTGAATATGGTTTGCATGTAACATAATTGTAATTCCAGTATCTGTCGCGTTTTCCATCACTGCCAGCGGACAGGTGTTTGCTTCAAATCAAACGTATCAGTCTTGTTTAATTGGCGAGTGACAGAGAGAGAGAGGGAAGTGAAGGAGCGCGTGTGAATTGAGTTTGGTTTCGGTTGAGGGGATCTGAGTTAAGGTGCTTTCATATTACTGTGCATGACAAACAATGAGCAGGGGAACCAATTAGTCTGTTGAGCTGAGAAAAAAAACTCACGTCTAGTAAATCCCAGCAGATCTGTTATGATTCATATCCAGGAAGCATTTAGCTGACTATTTCTTTGTTTGCCAATGGCTTAATTATGGAACCACTGTAGCGTTGTGTCTCCCCGGAGGGCGACTTGTTGGAGAAGAGCCAAGTGCAGTTTTTAATGCACCAAGTGTGTGTTTGGATGGAAGGTATGAGAGCTCTGTGTGTGTGTGTGTGTGTGTGTGTGTGTGTGTGTGAATTGCAGAGAGTTTCTAGGGAAAAGCACAATGCTGTTGACAGAGTCAGTGAGTGTGAGTAGTGCTTTGACAATTGGCATAAAATCAGGTTTAGTTTACAGTAGGGTTGATTATACCAACTTATTTTATCACAGCAGTTACAATAAACTCATTTTAAAAATGCATAATTTGTTAAAGCTATGTTTCGCATAATCCAGTGAATTAAATACTCTACAAAAAAAAAAATGCATGCTGCACAGCTTCACATTATGTGTGATACCATTATAGTGTTACTAATATTTTGAATGTTTCATTGAAAAGTGAATGTCATTTTGTTGACCTTTTAACAATTTTTTATGTCTACTTTTCACTTATTTTATTTCTGTTTTAGATATTTTAGTACATCAAATACATTTTTTTTTTTTTGCATTACAAGTACTTTTTTTTTGCATTTTATTTTTGTGTTGTATTTCATTTAGTTAATAACCCTAGTAGTGTGGTGTTACTATGGTACGGTGATGATGGTACTCCAATGTATCTCCAAAAATACCATGGTACTACTATGGTAAATCATTACAAGTAATTGTTTCATTTTATTTTTGTATCATATTTCATTTATTTAAAAGAACAAACAATTGTTTTATGGCTTTAGTTTTAGTTAACTGTAATAACCCTAGTACTATGGTGTTACTATAGTACAGTGAACCTGTCACATCTCCAAAAATACCATGGTACTACTATGGTAAATGTCCTATTTTATTTTTTATTAAATATGTCTACTTTTCACTTATTTTTAATTCAGTTTTGCATATTTTAGTACATCAAATATATTTTTTGCATTACAAGTGCTTTTTTTGCATTTTATTTTTGTGTTGTATTTCATTTATTTAAAAGAACAAAAATTGTTTTATAGATTTAGTTTTAGTTAACTGTAATAACCCTAGTACTGAGGTGTTACTATAGTACAGTGAACCTGTCACATGGTACTCCAAGGTATCTCCAAAAATACTGTGGTACTACTATGGATACTATTTTTTTTTTATTAAATATATCTACTTTTCACTTCTTTTTATTTCAGTTTTAGATATTTTAGTACATCAAATACATTTTTTTTGCATTACAAGTAATTTTTTTGCCTTTAATTTTTGTATTGTATTTCATTTTTATATTTTCTGTTTTCATTGAAAAGTGAATGTCATTTTGTTGACATTTGAACTTTTTTTTTTTTATTAAATATGTCTACTTTTCACTTATTTTTAATTTCAGTTTTAGATAGTTTAGTATATCAAATACATTTTATTTGCATTACAAGTACTTTTTTTGCATTTTATTTTTGTGTTGTATTTCATTTATTTAAAAGAACAAACAATTGTTTTATGGCTTTAGTTTTAGTTAACTGTAATAACCCTAGTACTATGGTGTTATTATAGTACAGTGAACCTGTCACATGGTAATCCAAGGTATCTCCAATTTTTTGTAAGCAGAATCAACAAATCAAGTACTTGAGTACAGATTATATATTAAGAATAAAATATTACTCCAGTAAAAGTTGTAAGTACTCCTTTTGAATTTGACTTGGGTAAAAGTACAAAAAACTCTTCATTCAGATTTTTAATGTAGCTACTTAAGTATTAAAAGTAAAAGCACTGATTGATAAAAGTTTATTTATATAAATGATATAAAATAAATATTTGCAATTTTATATACTCTATCGTCCTGCTAAAAAATACTAAAATAATAAAAATATATAGTATATAGAAATGAGGGAAAATAAAATTGTCACTTTTTACTTAAAAATCTTTACTGATTTTTATGAAGTAAACATGACTTTTATTTTTTCATATTTTATATTATTGCATTGCATTATATGTTTTTATGATTATTTAAATTAAGCATTTAAATATCACCTTACTAAGACATATGTGACCCTGGAACACAAAACCAGTTGAGATTTGAGGTATATACATCATTTGAAAGCTGAATAAATAAGCTTTCATTGATGTATGGTTTGTTAGGATAGGAACTATTTGAACTATCTGGAATCTGAGGGTGCAAAAAAATCTAAATATTGAGAAAATCTCCTTTAAAGTTGTCCAAATAAAGTTCTTAGCAATGCATATTACTAATCAAACATTAAGTTTTGATATATTTACGGTAGGAAATTTACAAAATATCTTCATGGAACATGATCTTTACTTAATATCCTAATTATTTTTGGCATAAAAGAAAATCGATAATTTTGACCCATACAATGTATTATTAGCTACTGCAGTAAATATACCTGTGCTACTTACGACTGGTTTTGTGGTCCAGGGTCACATTTTATAGGAGATAGAGTGACAACTGATATTTATGTCATTATATGTAAGTATCTGCTATACTCTTGTAAAGATCTCATTGCTTTACATTACAGGCTATAAGAATTTCATCTTTTTGGTCATAAATATCAGCATCTGCACCAAAAATAGCATATTTTGCAAGATGTTTTTTCCTCCATATTCTACTTTATCATACTATATGAGCCATAAAAGCCTGATGTATCAAATACAATGCTCAACAAAACACATACTGTACTAGATTTGTTTTATATTTTGTCTAAATGAGCTATTATTTCATATTTCAGGCTTACAGGTTACTGTTTCACAGTGAAATCTGTCAGATTACATTAATGTTAATGGCTGTTTGCATCATGTTGATTTAGTACGAATGCTTCAGTGAGGTAATAGGAGAGACTTTGTTTATTTGTCAAGTCCTGTATGTCCACAAAACACTAATTTCTGCCTTGTAATGTGCATGATGTGTTGTTTTTGTGGGGTTGATGAGGGCCGCGTAATGATCGCATTCTCACTTTACAAACGCTCTCTTTTATCCAGCAGTCAAACAATGGCAACGCAAAGTGGAACTACAAAGTCAACGAGAGCGGAATGCGGTTTGACTTCATTCATCCCTCGCGCTCTCTGCTCGTTTCTTTTCTCTGCTTTGTGCTTGTGAATACAAATATGTTCTTTTTTCCTTTCTTTATTTGTGTTCTTTATCACAGTGGAGTGTGCTACACCTCTGTGTGTGTGTGCTGGCTTTGATAGCGGATCCGTTAGCTTCCGCCTCAGGCAAGACGCCGGTGTTTCTGAGCAGGTACAGGCCAGATCCGTCCACACACACACACACACACACACACACACACATTGTCATGTTCTTTCTGTGCTAAATGCCCCCTGGCTCTACCCAGCTCACAATATGATCATTGAGCTTCACAATGGCTCTGACAGTGCTGCTTTTACTGTGTTGGCAGTTGCCTATTTCCAGAGAAGAAAAGCAGCACTTGCTCTCTGTGTGTGAATACAGCTGGATCTAAGTCCTTTGAATTTTGCGTGTTTCGTGCGTCCTTTTGTCACCTTTCCATTCATTTCCATAGGAAAAGACAGAAAAGGTGGAGTGCATGTGCTGGATTCAGTGTTTAATATTTGACTTATTTTTTTTTTAGTTTTGCATTTTCAAATGTGTTTTCATTTGCTTTTAAAGCATCTCTAGTGGACCCAAACAGAATTGCAAAAATTATGACAATAATGTGTTCATATAGGTTGTCCAAAAACTATCCCCGACTGCAGTGTCTTTTAATATACAGCCAATTTTTACACACATCACCTTAAATTTCAGTTTGAGTTTAGTTAGTATCAGCAAGATTTTGTTAGTTACACTTTAATGTTTATATTATAGACATATTTTTTTTTTATGTTTGTTTGTTTTTTTGTTTTTTTATGTTTTACATTTAAAACAAGAAAAGTGATTTGCCAGAGAAATAAACATACGTTTAATATATAGGTTTAATATGATGTTAAGACATTATTTTGTGGAAAACAAGACAAAAAAACATATTAGGATTTTTGATAATAATAATAATAATGATAATAATAAATGAAATTAATAATAATAAATCATATTTTTTATGAACATATTTCTTTTTTATGTTTAGGTACCGCATTATTATTATTGTTGTTGTTATTATTATTATTATTATTATTATTATTACTTTAGCTTTATGCTTAAAGCAAGAAAAAAATGTAAATGGAGTAAGTAAATGTAAATAAATATATAAAAGTAAAGTGTTATAAAAAATACATTTCTAAATGTAATATATAGTTTTAATAGGATGTTTAGATTTTTTTAATGAAAAGACAAAAACGTATTAGGATTATTATGTTTAGTTACAGGTAAACCACAGTATAGTTGTTGTTGTTATTATTATTATTATTATTATTACTACTACTACTACTTTTATTATTATTATTATTATTATTATTATTATTATTATTACTACTACTACTACTACTATTAGTATTTTTGTTATTATTATATTACTACTAATATTACTATTATTTTAGCTTTATGCTTAAAACAGGGGAAAAAATGTCAGTGGAGTAAATAAATGTAAATAAGTAAATATGTAAATGTAAAGTGTCATTTAAATACATTTCTAAATGTAATATATAGGTTTAATAGGGTGTTTCGATTTTTTTTTTTCCAGAAAATAAAACCAAAACTGATTAGAATATTATTTTGTTAAAAAAAAAATCATATCTAAATGTCATTAAAATAAGATGCATTTACTTGAGAAGCATAATTTGTGAATTGTGTTTGTTTTTTAACCCTTTTGGCAAATTACTTTCTTTTTAGGCTTAAACATCACTAAATATTGATTATTTATTTTTTTATTTGTTGGTTTATTAGAATTAATAATATAATATAATATAATATAATATAATATAATATGTTTTAAACATTTTATGCCTGTAACTTAACAAACCCAGTGATAACTTGGAACCTCAGAAATGCTTATAGAATGAACTAGGTGCCTTGTAAATGCATCTTTAATTTTATTTTATTCCACTTTAAGTAATTAATCCAATCTAATTGGAGTTAGCATTTTCCACAATTGCTGTTTTTTTTCACTATGCATCATAAGGTTTGTTAACAGAGTGATAGCGTGCCATTTAGGGCTGACACAACCATCCGTATATGCGTCTGAATACCTGTTGCGATGCAGTAAATGTTTTCTCAAAGCCGCCGGTGAGCGTTTAGTCCCTGTGTGAGCCGGCTGGAGTCTGTGAGATTACCCTAGATAGAGACAGAGATGGAGAAATGTTGAAAGTGATAGACGGAGACACAGGTGCTCAGGGATGCATGCGGCTCAGCTCGGCTCGGCTCGCCGGCCGATAATGGAAGCAGCGGCGGCTGTGGCCATATTGATTGCTCAGGCCACTAGTTTATTGTTCTAAGGAGTGACTAACAACAACCCGCTGGGTTGCAGCTTCTCCTGGCTCGACCGCTCCAGCCACTTGGGCCAGAAGAGGCGTGTGTTTAATTGTTTGCTGTGTTGGTCGGGCCGCAGCAGGATGTCCGCGGGGAGACGGGCCGATCCAGCCTCTGACCTCTCTTTCTCCACAGCGTGATGCACTGATTGAGAGAAGAACCTATCAATGGTGCTCCGTCCCCTCTGCTCTCCAATTAACAGACAAAAACCAAGGTTTAGTCCTCACGGAAGGAGCGCCTGAGCTGCAGCACAATGGAAAACTAATAGATGATCATGGTTCTGCCAGTGCCGATCAGGGAGATTCGTGTTTGTTTTTAATTAGACTGAAGCATTTCGATGTAGTTAGTAAAGCCCAAACATGTGCTGCACAAAATCACACTCTTAATCAATATTATTGTCTTGTTGACCAGAAAAAAAAAAAACATCTTTGGAATAAGATGCATTTACTTGAGAAGTATAATTGTGAATTATGTTTAGTTATGTTTAGTTGGCTAATTACTTTCTTTTTAAGCATTTATACTTATAATAAATAACAAGACCAAACAAGACAAATATTTTCTATTTTAGAGACTCGAAAAGGTAAAGATATTATAATCTATCCTTTAAGCCTTTGACTTGTTTGCCAGAAAAAAAGTCTGAAACGCTTTATTTAAAGCATTTATGTACAGTATAATGCATTATAAAGGTAGGTTGTAATGCATTACATGGTTTCATAAATAATTGCACCCAAAATTAAAATGCATGAAGAGTTTGAAGGTTTGTCTGTCATGTGTTTTAATGCATTATATTATTTAAGTGTGTACAATAAATATTTAAGTATTATAATGTATTATAACTGTGGTTACAATTATTCATGAGATCATACAAGTGCATTATAAAAGGTATAATTAATGCATTAAAACTACTTTTATAATGCATTATAAATAAAGGCTTTGAGTAAAGTGTTACCAAAAATGCATGTACATAGAAGAGAAGAAATTGTTGAATAAAGTCGTTATTTTTGTTTTCTTATAGCTTCATAAAATTACGGTTGAAACACTGATGTCACATGGACTATTTCAGTGTCCTTACTACCTTTCTGGGCCTTGAACATGTCAGTTGCATTAAAATATCTTAAATATCAAAAATATCTTAATTTGTGTTCAGAATGACATGGTTTGGAACGACATTAGGGTGAGTAATTAATAACAGAATTTTCATTTTTGGGTGAACTGTCCCTTTAAGAAATGGACCTTGTTATAAAATGTTCCCGTGTTTTTTCTTAAAAATCATTCTAGAAGATGGAAGTGTTAGATAATTCGTAACATAAACAAGGCAATAATAATATATTGAGATGTGATTTGAGATGATTACTTGTGGGTTCCCCTGTGACAAATCTTCCAACATGATCTCATTAATATTCATAGCTGTACATATGTGCGTGTCAATATTGATATTAAATCTGAATCTGAGGGCGCAAAAAAAAAAAAATCTAAATATTGAGAAAATCGATTTTGATATATTTATGGTAGGAAATTTACTAAATATCTTCATGGAGCATGATCTTTACTTAATTTCCTAATGATTTTTGGCATAAAAGAAAAATCAACCATTTTGACCCACACAATATCTTTTTGGCTATTGCTACAAATATATTTGTGCTACTTAAGACTGGTTTTGTGGTCCAGGGTCACATTTCTTTGAAACAATTTTCACTAAGAAACCGCTATTTCACAAATATTTACAAATTAATACAATATCAGATATTTTAGTGTCATTACCAATAGTAATGCTGGTCCAAATGTCCAAATGTCTTTCTCTTACAGTTTCTCCATCACTGACTAATAAACGTTGTGCTATGCAATTCTATATGATTATGAACTCATTATTAACTGAATACGATCCATTTACATGTTCAGTGGTGTCAGTATATTGCTATATGATGCTACTATTCAGCATCAACCTCAACATGCACAAATGCATGTGTGCATTTACCAACAAATGCAAATAAAATACAGTGCATATAATGCAATCAAGCAAAAGTAAACGACCAACAAGCTCAAATATTTCTATGGTACACCACAAATGTCATCACATCACAATGCCACCACATCACTGCATAAGAAAAGTCCGATTGAGGATTGATCGTCACACTAGTTTCGCTAGCGGAGTTAATTTCAGGTGACATTTCCAGCATGCTCTCATGTACTGTGATGCTCAGGCTCCAAAAAACAACCTGACGGGGGCCGTCAATGCAATTCCTGCTCCGGTGCTCAATCGCACAACTAAATGTAGATATCCAACCATCTTCAAATGAACAAACACAATTTGGCAAATAGTACAAAATGAAATCGAGCGTTGTGCGCTTTCCAATCCACTCGCGAGGCTCTCCGGAGGTCCCTCCCCAGGGCCCGCTGAACGGCCGAGGAGTCGAGCTCAATCCTCACAAACATTATCTGTGAGCGAGTGAACTCTATTTGGGAATTGGTAAAGCGCACGGTGAGAGAAATGGACTCGGAATAGAACAGGCCGGCAAATTCCATTTCACATCTGAAGTGGCAGAGCTGCAGAGAGATCATTTGGTTTGGAGTGAGTAAACACTGAGGAGTCCATCGCTCACCATGACTTATGTGTGTGTGTGTGTGTGTGTGTGTGTGTGGGAGAGAAAGGCAAAGACTACAAACATCAGGATGTACTTCGGCTGTGTGTGGAAACTCAACGTGGCATAAAACAGAAGAGTTTTTCGGCACATATAGATCTTTTAGCCTCTAACTATCTGCGCATCTGTCTCAAATGCTCGGCTGAAAGAATATTTTACAGTGTTTGCAATGCAGCAATATTAGCCCTTTTCACACATACAGTCTTTCACTGGTAAATTCCTGTTCTGGCAATTTACCAGTATGAGAAATTGTAACATTATCGGTAAATTACTATGTATGCAGAATAATAATACTGGTATAAGCACGCACGAGATCAGAACATGCTGATCTAAGACATCTACTCTGAGCCAATACATTTGTGTTTTTACATTTTTACATTTGCATTTCGTCTAATACAATGAGCCAAAAGTAGCTGCATGCACAAAAATGAACAAAAATATCCAGGTTTACGAACACAACACCGACGGTTTAGAGGTAATTTCGGTTAATGATGTCACATAATTTACCGGTATTTTGAAACTGATGTGTGAATGGTGTTTTACCGGTTAAAAGACGGAACACTGTTGCCTGTGTGAACAGCGCATTTTTTGTGTTTACCGGTAAAGTCATTCCTGTAATTTTACGGCATCATTACGGCAAAACGTAATTTTCTGGTATTACTGTGGGAAAGGAGATATGGATATTCCCCAAACATTCTGGTTAACTGTGAATTCTGAAAACACATACAAATGAATGAAACACACTTTATAGACACTAATATTTGAAACTTAAAGGATGATGATACCAGTGTTAGTATTTTAAAATTAAAGGAAATGTTTTGAGGAAAACATTTCAGGATTTTTCTCCATATAATGGACTTCATTGGTGCGCCGATTTTGAACTTCTGAAATGTAAACAATTAATTAATCTTTTCTGTTAATTTTGATGTTTTTAGTTTTGAAGTTGTAGCAATTCTGTTGCGTTTTTTTAATTTTATATATATATATATATATATATATATATGTATTTATTATTATTATTTTTTAATATGTTTTTTGGTCATTTTGACCCAGTAATATTTTTTTTTTTTTTTGAAGTTGCTAGTAAAATGTGTGTGTGTGTATTGGAGTTATCTGCTTTTGCTATAAAACAAATGTTAATATGTAAAAAAACACACACACACATATATATATATAAAAATATATACATACACACATGCAAAGAGTTCATTTGCAAAAAACAATCACTTTTTCAGAAATCACCTTTTCTTTTTTTTTTTTTTTGCGCATTCCAAGTAATATCAAACTGCAGTTGGGTTGTTTTGATTAAGTAATAATAACTTAAACAAATACAGGTAATTTACAAAATTAAAGTTAATTAAAAGTATGTTTTTTTTACATATTAAAAATTGTTTTATAGCAAAAGCAGATAACTCCAACAGTCGTTTTTGGCAAAAACAGATAACTCCATGTCACGTTTTAGAATTAAAAAAAAAACAATCGTTTAATCTTTGTAATCTCCTCAGATGACAATGTAGATGCCTGACAAACGTTGCTGTTGTGATCATAGACTGTATGGATGTGATTACACACAATACACTGAGCTTTTCCCTCACCATTGTTATGTGCTTTTGCAAGGTTCCATGAAAACGTTTCAGCTTTTATTTTCCTTTTACTCCCTATAGAAGATATCATTTTGACCCAGAGATTATTTTCTTTTTCCTGAAATTGCTAGTTAAAGTTATTGCATTGGACTAAAACTTACTGACTTTGCTCTCACGGGGTATAAAATCTTCCCCCAAAATTGATGATTTTTGTAATTTTGTAATTTTTCATTTGTTCCTGGTCAAAAATGACTGTCCAACAAAAAAATAGTTTACAAATTTTTCGTTATTCTATGTTATTACCAAATATTGGATTTAGTCTTTGTATCTACTTGTTTTCTTTAATTTAGTACAGGTTTTATATTTCATTTCTGAAGTGACTGTACATAGGCCTCATTGATCTGATCTTATGCATCTCGGTTTTTGAGTGAACACTGCCAAAATTATCTACAAATACTGAAATGAAATAATTTTACACTTAAAAGCTAAAGTGGATTTCAGCTCAACTTTTCACTGGAGGGAAGAGTTATGAATTATTGACTCATATTTTATATTGAATAGCCTTAATGATGGATTTGTTTAATGATAAACACATTTCAAATGTTTTTCAACACAAAATGAAATGGTCTAAGACATCCATATAGTCAATATTCACATAGGAAAACAGCTGAACAACAGCACACTTTTCACTTGCCACTGAAGTATCAAACTACGGCAATTAAGCCTAAAGATTCACTACTTGGGAACTCAAATTCAAAGTGGCATGAAACTTTAACACTCTTCTTGTTCTGCCTTGCATGCATTGCTACTTTCCTTTATTTTTCATAATAAGCAGGCGATTTGTAAGCCTCGCACACGCTTCCAAATCTTTCTCTCGGATGTTCAGATCTATAATGCAAAATATCTGCAGCAGGAGTCTGGCCCGCTTTGTTGTTTTGACATTGAAAACATGCGTTTTCTATCAGCTCGCCCTCACCGCTGCAGTCAATATATTGAGCAAGTGTATATATGTGTAATGGAGGTATTAGAGGAGGCTGCTGTAGGTGAGATGTAGCCTCTATTTATAGCTGTTTATTTGAATTAATATTTACACTGATCAATGGCGTGGTAAATGCTTGCTAAAGTCGAGATAGAGGGAAGACAGTCTGAGAAACACGTTTCAGATCCCCAGGTTTCAACAGCATTATAATGGGACACATTTACTGGTAATTTTGTGCCTGATTGCAACTAAAAAAGGGCACTGGTGTCTGTTATCAAAGTGTTGCTGCTGGCGTTTTGTTAAAGCAATAAGCCATGAGAGGCATTACTGTAATTTTACCATGGGTTGAGATGCAAAATGCAATGTCTGAACCCCCTAAAACTGTAGTGAAACTACTTTTAGTAACATGATGGAAGATATCAGTATTCAATAAATAATTAGGAACAGACTGATGTATCAGCCAGGCTGACTGAGCGGACAATATTTAATGTCAAATATTGAATTGTTTGCTTGTGTCTATATGTAGAGGCTCACATGCTCACCAAGGCCGCATTTATTTGTTACAGTAAAAACTGTAATATTATGAAATATTATTACCATTTAAAATAAGGGTTTTCTATCTGAATATGTTGTAAAATGTAATTTATTCTAGTGATGCAAAGCTGAATTTTCAGCATCATTACTCCAGTCTTCAGTGTCACATGATGCTTCACAAATCATTCTAATATGCTAATTTGCTGAATACATGTTGTTTTATTTATATACAATATCATCATTTAAAGTTGGAGCTATCTAAAGATCATATTCATAATTCAAAATATATTAAGATTGCATCTCTTTTGTGATAACAGTGATTCTTTTATCAAATGGAGCGTTGTTTGTTTACATATTAATAGCTAATTTTGCTACTCTATAAAGAGAAATCTCATTATACATCTTTTTCTTTCTCTCTTCATAAGGTTGGAGTTGTTTCAGATAAAATCAGAGGTGAAGTGAAGCTCTGACATCATTCAGCCAGTATGAAACGTCTCTATTGGCATATGCTAATGGCTCTAATTGAAGGACCAGTGACTGATCTTCATGCTGGGAGTAAAGTTATTTAATTAGACACAGAAACCAAATGACAGATTGGCACAGATTTACATAGTGACACTTACAGACATTCAGTGTTGGGCAGTAACTAACTGAAAGTAGCGACTAACTACATTTATCAATAGCACAACAATAGCTGAGCTGATTTCTAGACAGTATCAATTTATTTTTTTCCAGCTGGTGGTGCAGTGTGAGAAAATTCTACATATCACATGAACAAATTCAATGACAAGGTGACAAAATATTCTCTTCTTTTCAGTTTAGTGATTTATGGGCATGACGAAGACAAAGCAGTGCAAAATAATCAAATAAAATTGCAATAAAAATGTGGTCTCTCTCTCATTTGTAGAACTGATTCATTTTAATGAATCAGTTTATTCAGATGATTCATTCAGATCATTAGGTGTCATCAAACAATTAGTTCACTCTTTCATATTGTGGAGCAAATATCTTTGTTGTTGGGAAATATTTTATTGAATGCTGCTGATCATTGCTTTGTTTTATATAAATTAGTGTGTTTTTATGCAATAAACAGTTTGCCTGTGCTCACATGTCTAACATTGGGAAAATATGATTCTATTTAGTGAATCAGTTCACTGATTCATTCGAGTCACAGCATAGAAGTCCTTGTGGAGCAAATGTCTTTGTTGTTGAGACATATTTTATTGAATGCTGCTGTTCATTACTTTGTTTTATATAAATTAGCGTGCTTTTAGTTTTATTAGTTGTCATCAGTGCAATAAACAATTCGCTTATGCTCTCATATCTAACACTGGGAAAATATGATTCTATTTAGTGAATCAGTTCAATCTGATTGTTCATTCAGATGGATCATTAGTATTCATCAATGCAGTAAATATTTTACTCTCCCATGAGTAACAATGATTCCTTGAACTGAATCAGTTCATTTTCGTTCATGTAGATGAACTGGGATAAATAACAATTCACTGATTCATTTGAGTCACAGCATAGAAGTCCTTGTGAAGCAAATGTCTTTGTTGTTAGAAAATATTTGATTGAATCGGTTCATTCAGATGGGTCATGTAAATGAACTGATTCAAATAAAGAGTTGGAGCATGTTTGTTGTTTCAGTGGTTTTAGTTTTATTTGCCATCATGCAGTACATAATTAGTTCACTCTCTCATAAGTAACAATGATTTGTTTTAGTGAATCAGTTCATTCAGATGGTTCATATGAATGAACTGGCATAAATAAAAGTTCACTGATTCATTCTGTTGTTAAGAAATATTTTATTGAATGTTGTCGTCAGTGCAGTAAACAAGTATCTTATGCTCTCATAATATTGGGGAAATCTGATTCTGTTTAGTGAATCGGTTCATTCAGAACCATCTGCTCCTGTTCATTGTTTTATTTTATGTTTAAGTTTGTGTGGTTTTAGTTTTATTAGCTGCCATCAATGCTGTAAATAATTTGTTTACTCTCTCTCAATGATTCTTTTTAGTGAATCAATTCATTCAGATGGTTGATGTAAATGAACTGGTTCAAATAACGATTCACAGAATGTCTCGTTTTTTAAAATGTTTCATTAAATGCTCCTGTTCATTTTTTCATTTTCTGTAAGTTAGTGTGGTTCTAGTTTTATTAGTTGCCATCAATGCCGTAAATAATTAGTTTACTCTGTCATATGTAACAATGATTCTTTTAAGTGAATCAGTTCATTCAGATGAATGATGTAAGTGAACTGGTTCAAATAATGAGTTGCAGAAAGCTCTTTTTTGAAGATATTTTATTCAATGTTCCTGTTCATTGTTTTATCTTATGTAAGTTAGTGTGGTTTAATTTTATTAGCTGCCATCAATGATGTAAATAATTAGTTTACTCTCTCTCAATGATTCTTTTTAGTGAATCAGTTCATTCAGATGGTTGATGTAAATTAACTGGTTCAAATAACGAGTTGCAGAAAGCTCTTTTTTGAAGATATTTTATTAAATGCTGATGCTCATTACTCTGTTTTATATAAATTAATGAGTTTTTAGTTTTATTAGTTGCATTTATAGGTTCAAGTTATTTTAGCCTCTTTATTATAAGATCCTTGTTGTGCCAGATAAATAAGACATTAATAAATAGTATTGAATGACATACTGGAGTGGAGTTAGTTACTACATTTTTCTGAAAGATTACAAATATTTTTATGTAGAATATGAGAACAGGGTCATTTATGACTTCATGTTGGTTTCCAAGGTATAAAAGACTAATATTTGGAGTTTTTTGTGCAAACTTCACTTTGTGATGTCCCTGAAGAAACTGAAATAGTTTAAGTATATTAAGGTATTGTAATAATGTGAGGTTTTTGCTAGTATACATCGAGAGTGTATAATAAAAAAGCAAGGCCGCTTTATTCATATTGTATTGTGATTTAATCAACGTGAGCAGTAAAGCAAAATCATTACAATTTGATTGTCATAATTATTTAATATTCACAAGCTTTTATTGGAGTGAACTTAAGAATGTGAATGACCTTGTACAGATAAAGTAATACATCTCTTAATATGTGAATTAGAATCTCTACTTGCATTCGGAGTTATTATTTTTGAAGCATTCGGAGCGCTGCGCTATTCACTCATACCGATTGTTAGACCCTTTCACAGCATATCAGGCATTTCCCGGAATATTCCAGCTGTGAAAAGGATGTTGGGCCGCGGCGGCTACGGACGCAGCACTTTAGCGGGGTAGACAGAGAATCTAACTCTCTCTCTCTCTCTCAATCACACTCCTGGCGGTCATGAAAGGGAGAGGCGTTAATTGAACGACCTTGGCATGGGTGGGTTTTTCAGGAGTTCCACTTCAACATCGAATGCAGAGAGAGGAAGGAAAAATTGTGTTTTAGTGGGTATTTTAAAACCATGTGCTTTGACCATGTCTCCCTGAACACTGACCATTGTTGCTGAAAATGACATTTTATGGTTAACAGTTGTGACCTTCTTCAGGAAACCTCAATGAGGCTTTTAAATATAATAGGCCCCAGTGATCATCATACGTGAATGTAGCAAAGAAACATGGTTATAAGGCACATACTGAGTGAGAAACGGCACAATAAGTTTAATTTACACAACGGCAGTCCTTCAGGGAGACAAAAACACGTCTGCCGGTTGATATCCGTTCGAGAGCCTAAGACATTTTCCTTTTCACAAGCCTCAAAAGGGCATTTGTTTAGTCCCTATATGAGGTGTTTGTAAATTAGCAAGACATTTACGAGATCTGCATTTCATATTGTGGAAGCTTTGTGCTCCGTCGACCTCTTGAGGGTTTGTATATCTAATATTTTGAGTGGATTGAACAAGTTGAAACAAGGAAATCTACTTGGTTTAACTGTTAATGCGTGTTCTTGGTCGTATCGTGAAAAGTGTTCATAATCGAACTGAAACCACTTTTCTTTGAGTTGAACAAGCCCTATTCATTATGATTTGCAGTGACAAAGCAACTCAAGTCATTCAAGTTGTGCAAATATTCTCTTTCAGAAATCCTAGGAATTTTATTTTTCCGACGGCACATTGCATTTGCAGATCAGCCATGTTATGCATAACATTAGCATATAATTTGCTATACAGTGACAAAGCAACCAAAGTCATTCAAGAAATGAAAATGTACCAGTTGCAGTGACGAAAACGAAGGCTTTAAAAATCACATTTGTCATTAGGATCAGATTTGCACATCAGCTGTGTCTAATTGTGCGAAACATTAGCATTAGCCTAACATCCAGCAGTAGAAATGCCAACAACAACAACAACAAAACAACTTGGCAACCTGCAGTATCATCTATTTGTGAACACTCACTTGTTTTTTAACCCTTTGCAATCAACCATCACAATCTATTCTGTTACTTAACATCAATTCTTTCACAATTCAGTTAATTACCATTGACAAAATCAAGTCAAATCCTACTTATTTCTCATTGAATATTATGTTTCTCCAAAAATTGGCAACATTATATTATTAAAAATAAATAGACTTCCATTCTGACTTAGAAATATGCAACATTAAAAAAAGATTATTAGAGTATCTTTAACACCATTTCAGTCTTTAACACTTAATTCAGTTATTTTACTTCTTAATTATATATATATATATACAAATATGCAACATTACACTGTAAAAATGTTTTTTCGAACTTGTAAATATAGATTATTGAAGTGTTTAACAAGAAAATACTATTCCAGTCTTTCTACTTCAAAATTTCACATTTAATTTAGACATCCTACTTATTTCTCATTGAATATCTAGTCTAACTTAGAAATATGCAACATTACAGTGTACAAAATGAATTTTTAATGCTTTAAATAGAGTAAATACTTATTCATAATAAATTCACACTTAATTCAGTCATCCCACTTATTTCTCATTGAATATCCTGTTATCCTGTTATTATCCTTGAAATATGCAACATTATAGTGTAAAAAATATACTTTTTTCAGTGCTGTAAATAAAGATTTTAAGAGTATGTTTAACAAGAAAGTTCCACTTCAAAAGTACACATTAAATTCAATCATTCTACTTATTTCTAATTGAATATTCATTTTGACTTAGAGAAAAAAAATGATCTTTCGAAGGTGTAAAGATTATGTGATTGTTTTACAGGAAAATGCTATTTCAGTCTTTCTACTTCAACATTTCATGTTTAATTCAATCGTCCTACTTGTTTCTTATTGAATACTGTGCATGACTTAGAAATATGCAACATTACACAATAAAATTTATTTTTTCACAGCTGTAAATAAAGATTATTAGAGTATGTTAATACTATTTCAGTCTTTCTACTTCAAAATTTCACATTCATAATTCAGTCATTCCACCTATTTCTTATTGAATATCCAGTTTGACTTAGAAATATGCAACATTACAGTGTAAAAAATGATTTTTCGAAGCCATGAATAAAGATTATTAGAGTATGTTTTACAAGAAAATACTTTTTTTTTCCTTTTACTTCAAAATTTTGCATTTAATTCAGATATACCACTTATGTCTCATTGAATATCCAGTCTGATTTAGAAATATGCAACATTACAGTGTAAAAAATTAATTTTAATGCTTAAATAGAGTAAAGACTTTATAATATATATATATATATATATATATATAAGTAATTTCTCACTTAATTCAGTCGTCCCACTTATTTCGTATTGAAACTGACTTTGACCTAAAAATATGCAACATAACACACAAAAAAAGCTGTAAATACAGATTATTAGAATGTTTTACAAGGAAATACTACTTCAGGATTCCTACTTTAAGATTTTACAATTCAGTCATCATACTTATTTCTTATTAAATATCCAGTTTGACTCAGAAATAAGCAATGTTACACTGTAAAAAATGATTATTCTGAATCTGTAAATAAAGATTATTGGAGTATGTTTTACAAGAAAATACTATTTTTGTCTTTCTACTTTCTACTAAATTTCATGTTCAATCATCCCATTTATTTCTCATTGAATATGCAGTTCGACTTAGAAATAAGCAACATTACACTGTAAAAAAATGTTTCGAAGCTGTAAATAAAGATTATTAAAGTATGTTTTACAAAGACAATACTATTTCAGCCATTCTACTTCAAAATTTCACATTTAATTTAATCATCCTACTTATTTCCGATTTAATATCCAGTTTGACTTAGTAATATACAACATTACAGTGTAAAAAATGACTTTCTGAACCCATGAATAAAGATTATTAGAGTATGTTACTATTTCAGTCATACTACTTAATAATTTCACATTTAATTCAGTCGTCCCATGTATTTCTCATTGAATATCCTGTTTGACTTAAACATTATAGTGTAAAAAATTAATTTCTCAATGCTGTAAATAAAGATTATGAAGATATGTTTTACAAGAAAGTTCCACTTTAAAAGTTCACATTTAATTCAGTCATTCTACTTATTTCTTATTGAATATCCATTTTGACTTAGAGATATGCAACATTACAGTTGATCTTACAAATGATCTTTCAAAGGTGTAAATAAAGATTATGTGAGTATGTTGTACAGGAACATGCTATTTCAGTCTTTCTACTTAAAGATTGCATGTTTAATTCAATCATCCTACTTGTTTCTGATTGAAAACTGAGTTTGACTTAGAAATACGCAACATTACACAATAAAAAAATGATTGTTTGAAGCTGTAAATACAGATTATTAGAGTATGTTTAACAAGGAAATACTATTTCAGTCTTTCTACTTCAATATTTTACATTTAATTCAGTCATCATACTTATTTCTTATTAAATATCCTGTTTGACTTAGAAATATGCAAGATTTCATTGTAAAAAAATATTTTCTCAAAGCTGTAAACAAAGATTTTTGGAGTATGATTTACAAGAAAATACCATTTCAATCTTTCTACATCAAAATTTCACATTTAATTTAGTGATCCTAGTTATTTCTCATTAAATATCCAGTTTGACTTAAAAATATGCAACATTACACTGTAAAAAATATTTTTTAATGCTTTAAATAAAGATTATTAGAGTATGTTTTATAAGAAAATAATATTTTGGTCTATTTACTTCAAAATTTCACATTTAATTCAGTCATCCTACTTATTTCTCATTAAATATCCAGTTTGACTTAGAAATATGCAACATTACAGTGTAAAAAATGACTTTTTGAACCCGTGAATAAAGATTATTAGAGTATGTTACTATTTCAGTCATACTACTTAATAATGTCACATTTAATTCAGTCGTCCCACGTATTTCTCATTGAATATCCTGTTTGACTTAAACATTATAGTGTAAAAAATAAATTTCTCAATGCTGTAAATAAAGATTATGAAGATATGTTTTACAAGAAAGTTCCACTTCAAAAGTTCACATTTAATTCAGTCATTCTACTTATTTCTTATTGAATATCCATTTTGACTTAGAGATATGCAACATTACAGTTGATCTTACAAATGATCTTTCAAAGGTGTAAATAAAGGTTATGTGAGTATGTTGTACAGGAACATGCTATTTCAGTTTTTCTACTTAAAAATTTCATGTTTAATTTAATCATCCTACTTGTTTCTTAGTGAAAACTGAGTTTGACTTAGAAATACACAACATTACACAATAAAAAAATGATTGTTTGAAGCTGTAAATACAGATTATTATGTATGTTTAACAAGGAAATATTATTTCAGTCTTTCTACTTCAATGTTTCACATTTAATTCAGTCATCATACTTATTTCTTATTAAATATCCTGTTTGACTTAGAAATATGCAAGATTTCATTGTAAAAAAATATTTTCTCGAAGATGTAGACAAAGATTTTTGGAGTATGATTTACAAGAAAATACCATTTCAATCTTTCTACATCAAAATTTCACATTTAATTTAGTGATCCTAGTTATTTCTCATTAAATATCCAGTTTGACTTAAAAATATGCAACATTACACTGTAAAAAATATTTTTTAATGCTTTAAATAAAGATTATTAGAGTATGTTTTATAAGAAAATAATATTTCGGTCTTTTCACTTAAAAATTTCACATTTAATTCAGTTTTCCTACTTATTTCTTATTAAATATCCAGTTTGACTTAGAAATATGCAACACTGCAGAGTAAAAAATGATTTTTTCAAAACTGTAAGTAAATATTTTTAGAGTATGACTCAGAAACAAGCAACATTACACTGTACAAATGATACTATGTTTTACAAGAAAATGCTATTTCTTCTTCAAAATGTTTACATTTATTTTAGTGTTGTTTGTCATTATGTGTCAGTTTCTGAGTAAAAACTATTTCTGCACCAATTTTTTTCAACGTATGAATGTAAAGAACAACGCAAACCTCATTTCACGTTGACTTTATTACATTTCACCGTGTTTAAATCCATTCGACGTTAAACGTCCACTCTTGGCTGTTCTGACTAATTGGCTCAAACTCTCACGCGTTTCGCTCACTGCCTACATTTCACGTCTGCGTTCTGCCATTTGTTTCTTCCTCCTTCTCTCTGTCAATGCATTAAATAAATAATAGCATGTTGGTCTGTATTCCAGATGAGTGCTGTTCCAGCCGGCTCAGGGGGATGTATCTGTGAGATATAGGATATATATTTTCTCTCTCAGATTAAGAGATGAGCGGGCGGGGGAAAGAGGGAGAGGGTGAAGGCCTGGGCTCCTGCTGTCGGACAGAGCAGGGCTGAAATGGCAGATCCATCAAAGCAGCGGAGCTTGTCTCACCTGGGGTGGGCTCAGACCCCGGCACCGCAACGCGGCGCACCGCGTGCCGCCGACGGATCGAGAGAGAAAGAGAGAGACAGCGTTTAGGTGTGTAAGGGAAAATGACCTGTGAATATGTGCATGTGTAACAGAAAGACAGAGATGGTGAGAGGGGGGAAAAAAAAAGCTGCAGGACGGACGGACGGATCGAGGGAGCGAGCGCGTGCTGCCCACTGGCTCAGAGCCAGACTGAACACCATTGTCCTTCACCTTCCACAGCATCCGCCTGACACGCAATTACAATAACTTCACACTCTTCAATCTTCACTCATAACCAGTGTCTTACGTGCTTCTGTATTTACCCATAACTAACACTCTGCGCTTTCTGCTTGCAGTGAGTGTCGACATTTAATTTTATTTCACAATGTTTTATTCTAGGCCAGGCATATTAATCAGTGGATATTTGGCCTGAAATTGAGTACTATTTACTGCTAATCTTTTTTTAAAAGGGATTTTGAGTAACCTAAATGTTTAGTCAAATAAATAATATTAATAATACAAATAAATGTATGTACAAAAATATACACACACACATGTATATGATGTTCGTGTTTATATTATCATTTAATATTGATAGTCTACACTGAAAAAAATGTGTTTTTCACTCAGATATTGTTGGTAAATTTCACAATTAATTATTAAGAAATGGCAAATAACACATTGAATGTGAAATGTGATGAAACATACTCTAAATATATATATATATATATATATATATATATACACACACACACATACACACACACTACTAGTCAAGTTTTTGAACAGTAAAATTTTTAACAGTTTTTAAAGAAGTCTCTTCTGCTCACCAAGCCTGCATTTATTTAATCCAAAGTACAGAAAAATCAGTAAAATTTAAAAATATTTTTACTATTTAAAATAGCTGTTTTCTATTTGAATATATTTTAAAATGTAATTTATTCCTGTAATTTCAAAGCTGAATTTTTAACATCGTTACTTCAGTCACTTGATCCTTCAGAAATAATTCTAATATTCTGATTTGCTGCTCAAAAAAACATTTATTATTATTATTATTATTATTATTATTATTATTATTATTATGTTGAAATCAGCTGAGTACATTTTTCAGGTTTCTTGATGAATAGAAAGTTTAAAATTTATAAGTTCAAAGTTTTGTAACATTATAAATGTCTTTATAATCAATTTTGGTAAATTTAGAGCATCCTTGCTAAATTAATTAAAAAGTATTCATTTCTTTTCTTTTTTTTTTCAAAAGAAATAAAAATTATACTGACTCCAAGCTTTTGAATGGTATAGTGTATAATGTTACAAAAGCTTTTTATTTCAGATAAATGCCGATCTTTGGATCTTTCTGTTCATCGAAGAATCCCCCCAAAAAACTGTTTTAAATATTGATAATAATAATCAGAAAAAAATTTCTTGAACAGCAAATCAGCATATTAGCACTGAAGACTGGAGTAATGATGCTGAACATGTAGTTTTGATCACAGGAATAAATTACATTTTAATATATATTTAAATAGAACACAGTTATTTTAAATATTAAAAATATTTCACAATATTACTGATTTTACTGTATTTTGGATCAAATAAATGCAGGCTTGGCGAGCAGAAGGGACTTCTTTAAAAAATGTTAAAAATCTTACTGTTCAAAAACTTTTGACTGGTACTGTATATGTATGAAAACAGTTGATAAACTGATAAAATGCATATTGTTGCTGTCTCTAGATTGCCAAATTACCTCACACTGTGCACTTCTGAATTTACCATATTTGCAAACATCGCTCTTGTCTTGTGTTTACCATCCACTGAAGGAGTACAGCGCTTGTAAAGCATACACTATCATGCACCTGTAGGTGCACTTTTTAGTGCACTTCCACAGTGTCATTTGCATATTCTGTATCCCGTTTAAAGTGATGTCAGCGCACCTTTCACATTAGCACAAAAGCGGCATGAAGAGGGTCACGTGACCTTTGCACAATAACCAAAAGTGCAATGATGTCTATCCGTTTGCGCCGGACGCACATTAAGATTTTACACCAAACACATTCTGTCACTCAGTAAAATGGGAGTAAAAAAGCGGCAGACAAAAGGTGTGTGGGGGGTGAGGATCGTTCCGCTGTATTTAACATTCACACACAATGCTGCGGGAAAGTGACAATTGCTTATCTCCATGGCGATCAATAATGGCTACGGGTTTAGTTCGCCGAGCGCGTGTCTCTAATGCGGAGAGGATGTCATTATTATTTTCTGTCTCCTAATGATGGTCATTATGCATAGCCACTGATTGAATTCCATTTGTTACCTGCGTTTGAGTCTGAGTAGAATAATTACCATTTAAGTGTCTCCATTAAAATTCATACACGAAGACCTCCTGTTAAAAATAACTAAAGTATTCTTTGAATGTGAAATGAATTGCGTTTCAGCCCAGCCCTGATTTAAATACTTGATTAAAGAATAGGGCCGCCGGCACAGATTGCGATTTCTTAGAAGATGCTCGATGATCAGCTGAAAACAACTTGTAGCTCTTGTGTCCTGCATTCGTATTTAATATTTAATTAAAATGGATCTGCTGCTGGTAAAACACAATCAATATCCGGCTCTCTGTCGAAATTACATTTTCAACCTCCCGTGCCTCATTCAAAACAAACATTGTTTTTCATTACGCCGAACATCGGCCACAAACCCTGTTTGTTCGTGGTCAATTCTCGGTGCCGTTTGCGGTTCAATATATGCACGAGTTGATTTTTAGTCATGTGGATATCAGATTCACTCGATAAAGCCCTTCAGACCATTATTGTATGGATAGATTGATTGATTTCCAACTTGAATGCATGTTGCATGTTGGTCTGCTTCACTAAACTGTCACTAACTATAAAAGCTGAAGCACTGAGGATCGTTTCTGACTCTAAATTCCGATTAGAATAAATACTGAATTAAATTCTGCCACACAAGTCGCTGTAAAATGCTAAAATAAACACACGTGATTCATATATTAAATGAATGTGCCATGCTAAACTTTAGATAACAAACTGTTTATTAAATACTGCGTACATTGTTTCTATTTAGTTAATGCTTACAGCCCTTACTTTGGTAAAATCATGGGAAAAATGTATTGTGTTCCTCTATAACAGTTGATTCTGATTGGAATCCATAATTGTTGTAAAACACTCAAATAAACTCATGTGAGTTTAGCTAACAAACAATCCATTAAATATTATGCCTATATTGTGTCTATTTAGCCTAGCATCATGCCTATGATTATAAACGGCCCCTACTGTAGTAAAATCATAGTAAAAATGTATTGTGTTCTTGTATAACGGTTGATTTTGATTGGAATACATAATTGTTGTAAAATTGTATATTAATATGCCAAGTTTCAACTGTAAACAAATGTTTAGCTAACAAACTATTTATTAAATAGTGTCTAAATTGTGTCTGTTTAGCTTAGCATCATACTTACAATTATGAACAACCCATACCATGGTAAAATCGTGGTAAAAAATGTCTATAACAGTTCATTTTGACTGGAATACACAATTGTTGTAAAATGTTCAAATAAACATGCATGTAATGCAAATTTTATATTAATATTTCACGTTTTTGACTCTAAAATGGCCTAAAGTTTAGCTAATAAAATACTTTATAAATATAATGTTTTTATTGTGTTTTTTTTTAGCTTAGCATTAGGCTTACAATTACAGACAGCTCTTACTGTGGTGAAATCATGGTAAAAATGTATATTATTTAACAGTTTTGACTTTAGATTTGGCCTGGAATACATTCTAAACTAAATTCTGTTCTAAATTTGTAACTGTAAAATGGTCTAAAGTTTAGCTAACAAACTATATTACATGGTGTATGAACCATGGGTTGTTTCAACCCAGCTTTGGGTCAGATATGGACTAACCCAGCTGTTTCAATTAAAAATGTAATTAAAAATTAATGTTTCAATTAAAACTTTAACCCAAAAGTGTGTTCTTATATAACAGTTTATTTTGATTGAAATACATAATTGTTGTAAAATTTCAAATAAACACATGATGCATATTTTATATTAATGTGCCAAGTTGCAACTGTAAAGAAAAGTTTAGCTAACAAACTATTTATTAAATAGTGTGTCTACATTGTGTCTGTTTAGCTTAGCATCATGCTTACGATTATGAACAACCCTTACCATGGTAAAATCATGGTAAAAAAAAAAAAAATGTAGTGTTCTTATATAACAGTTGATTTTGATTGGAAGGAAACAGAAATTTTGATTGTAATACACAACTGTTGTAAAATGTTCAAATAAATACGCATGTAACACATATTTCATATTAATATGGCAAGTTGCAACTATAAAACGGCCTAAAATTTGGCAAATAAGATATTTATTAAATATTATGTCTATATTGTGTCAATTTAGTTTAGCATCATGCTTATGACTTCAAACAGCTCTTACTGTGGTAATATCATGGTAAAAATGTATTGTTGTCATATAACAATTGATTTTGATTGGAAAGAAACAATCTTAAATTTAAATACACAATTGTTGTAAAATGTTCAAATAAACTTGCATTTAATGCATATTTTATATTAATATGCCAAGTTTTGGACTGTAAAACACCTGTAAGTTTAGCTAATATATTATTTATTAATATGTCTTCATTGTGCCTTTTTACCTTAGCATTATGCTTACGATTACAGACAGCTCTTACTGTGGTAAAAACATGGTAAAAATGTATATTATATAACAGTTTTGACTTTAAATTTTGTTAGGAATACATTCTAAAGTGAATTCTGTTCTAAATCTGCTAATAAGTTTAGCTAATAAACTATATCACATGGTGTATGAATTGTTTATTCTGATGAACAAATGTAAATATTTATTACATTTTGTGTCTATATTGTGTCTATAGCTTAGCATCATGCTTACAATTATGAACAGCCCTTACTATGGTAAAATCATGGTTTAAATCATGTTTTTAAATAACAGTTGATTTTGAGAGAATAATTTTGATTGGAATACATTCTAAACTCTGCCACATGGCCATTTGTTATAGTATATATTTATTTGCATACGTATTGCATGCATGCAGATAAAGTTGGACATACAGTACTTATATATATGCAACTTTATATAAAGACCCAAGCGATAGTTACATACTGCGACAAAATAAAAAATCACGTGACGCTTGCGGTGTTTCAGCCTTTGCCGCCTCAATATATGAGTACATGAACACATGAACATAATCGCTAGAACTGCTCTGAGAGTCACTTCATGAGCATTTTACCGTTTCTTTTGCGGAAAACTATCGTCATATAATGAAAACCCTAAAGGTCTTCACAGCATCCCATCAAAATAAAAGTTCGGTTTAACTTGACAGTCAGAAATATAGTAATATATTACTAAATGTAAAGATAGTACTACTACTAACAATAAAAATATTATTAAAACAATGTTTAAGGAATTTTTACCATAAAAAAAATATTTACCAGAATTTATTTACCAGAAAATTGCAAATACACAACACAGTATTTCTGAAAAAAAAAAGAATTAGCCTATAACAAATTAATTCTTTATCAAATCTAATTATCCTTTATAAATTCATTAGACATGCTTTTGATTTTTAAAATGTAATGATTAATTACAAATTAATTAAAATTGAATGCAGAAAATTAATGAAAAACAGATTTACAAACAAAACTGAATTTGAGAAAAATAATAAAATGTATTTCATAGGGCCTTAAAAACATGCAATTTTTGTTAAACTTTTAATAAACTGCTGTTAAATTCTGCAAGTTTCATGATTTCAATCAGTTAGACCTATATAAATATTTTTTAATGTAACCATTAAAACAGAGTCTAGAAAAGTTGGAATTTAGGAAAAAATAAAACAGATTTCATACAGCCCTCTTTATTTCATGTGTCTGTTTTATTGTAGTTGTCCTTTAGTTTGTTACTTACATCTAGGTTCTTATTATTAACAACAAAGAAAAAATAACAAAAAATGAATGTGTCATGATATAAATTGTTGTTGTGAAATAAAATTACTATATCATGAAATAAGATTTGGCCTTATCCTTTAAGTTAACATACCAATACAGCAAAGACTTCTACATACCTGTAGACTCGGTAGTTGTTCACCATAATCCTGTGTAATGGCACTGGCATGTGATTATTATTATTTTATTTATTTATTTATTTTTTAAAGGGGGGATGAAATGCTTTGTTTTAATAGATAAAATAACAATGATCTCCATTTGGATCAACACTACTTTACATAAGTGTACTGTATGCAGACAAAATTAAGTGATAAAACAGTGCAAATTAACACATATATGTGAAATGCATGTTATATTAATGTGCCTAGTGGCTATATATATGTAATTATTATGAATGAACGTAGTTATTTTTCGAAGATTGGTGTCTTTTATGCCGTGTTAATGCCAAGGAACAGCCCTCAGCCGTGGCTACTGCTTTAATAGACTTGAGAAACTTCATTGCATTCGCAGTAAAGCGCGTCCATTCTGTCTCTTTAACGGCTGCCAGCTACAGCTCTATGAATCCACGGTTGTTTTCCTCTTCACTAGATATCTCGAGCACCAACGAAAACATGTCACTTCTGGTTTGTTGTTTTCCTGGAGTCCACCCTCGGTCCGTCCACCCAAGTGGAATTAACTGTGTTTGTGTTGCAGGTAAATAAGGCGTGCAGGGCCCTAATACAGCCATCGCTCGGTAAGAGCCCGCGCAGCTGCGGCCGGCCGTCTATTTCCACAGAGGAGGCGGGGTGGGAGCCGTAGTGAGACCTAATCAATCAATGCCAGATTACGGCTAAAGCCACTTCCATACCCATTAAAGGAGGACAAATGCAGAATTGCAACTGAACAACTTCTAGTTTTAAGCCAACAGTGGGACTTCCTGGTTATTTATCAAAGTCATTGCTGGTGAGCCAGAACGCCTGGCCGCGCAATTGTACTTCTCAGCGAGAGAAGGAGCTCTGCTGAAAGGAGCGTGTTTATGCCCTCAGCTGTGGCGCTGTCAGCCTGCTGGAATTTACTGTAAATCACATTGCTTTTATTGCGAGATTTAGTATCTTATCCTCTGTGGGCTTCATCCACTGCGAGCTTGTCCCCATTAGGACGTTAGCCCGAGACCATAAAGGGACTTGGCTACACATCATCATATAATGTGAAACCAAACCTTTCATTTCTCTCGCTTTCCTTCACCCGCTCTCGTCTTAGTCGCCTGCCCGTTATTCTCTCTTTAAGCCCGTTCTGCGGAAATCGCCACCTCCGACTGGTTACAGCCTCTTGGAGTCTTGTTATCATTTCTATTGAAGGATATACTTCATTTGAAAATAAAATTTATGATGTTATTATTAACTCACCTTACTTTTGTTCCTTCATAAAGAAGTGTCACACATAATTTCATATAATGTTTGTAGACTGCTTCTAAAAAGACAAAAAAGCACCATAAAGACAATTAATTAAAATATATATATATATATATATTTTGCATTAGGTTTTATTGACATATTTTCACTTCACTTTTTACATTTTCTTTAATTTTGTTGTATTTTTGTCATTTTTATTAGAGTTCTTTTTTATATTCTGAGTTTATATATATATATATATATATTATATATATTATTATTTTTTATGGTTTTTAGTCATTTTAGTACTTTAAGTGAAACTGAATGAAAATGAGAAATGTTGCATTGGCAGGTTTTCTATATTTTATTTTAAGTTAACCAAAATTATTTTTTCTAGTTTTTAGTTTTTTAGTACTTCAAGTTTTTATATTGTGTACATATATATTTGTATGGTTTTTAGTTTAGTATTTCAAGCTAAACTAAATAAAATTGAGCTGAAATAAAATAAGATTTAATTTTATTTTATTCAACTTCAGTTAATGTTTACTTCAATATTTTTAATGGTTTTTAGTTTAGTATTTCAAGTTAAATTAAATAAAATTGAGAAATGTTGCAATGGCAGCTAACTGAAATAAAATACGATTTTTTAATTTTATTCAACTTCAGTCAATTTTATTTTTTTTTTTTTTTTTTAATTGGTTTTTAGTTTAGTATTTCAACTTAAACTAAATAAAAATGAATATATATATATATATATATATATATATATTTAAATTCAGTTTCAGTTAATGTTTACTTCAATTTTTTTCTTTTTTTTTAAGGTTTTTATTTTAGTATTTCAATAAAATAAAAATGAGAAATGTTGCTTTGGCAACTAGCTAAAATAAAATATTTTTTTTAATATATTTATTTTATTCAATTTAAGTTAATGTTTACTTCAATTTTTTTTGTTTATTTTGCTTTAGTTTTAGTTATATGTAATAACCTATAAGTAAAATTTCAAATAAATAAATAAATAAAATAAAATAAGAATGAGATTTTAAGATGGAATGGACTGGTCATTGACAGCTTCTTAAATTTCATTCTCTTCCTCAAATAAAGTTACAGAAAACAGGAGCAGTCAGGTTTGGAATGACATGAGGGTGAGCAAATAATGACAATTTTTTTTATTTTGTGAGATCTGTTATCTTAAACAATGGATTTTGGCTGTAAAACATACAGCATAACTGTGTTCTTAAATACAGAAGGATTATATTTACATTGCAACATTACAAATATGGCTAAAAAAAAAAAAACACATGCTGCTCTTGAAATCAATAGATTCATATTTTGTATGAGATGGTAATGTGGGAAACCTTTATCTTCACAAGCACACTAACAACTTAATCAAGAGAATATAAAACAGTAGTTGAAAATGAGATTTGCTTGTATAGCCAGTTCTGTGAAAATTAATTACTCCACAATTACACCAAAGGAAGAGGAAAACAGCATTTCTCTTCTCTTTTTATACTGTAGATGCTTATTCTTTTTCTATACAGTTCACGTGAGCGCGAGCAGAACCAGACCTGTTACACAATTATGTTCACATGGTTCAAGGAGAAAGTACAACTAGCAAATGAAAACATTTTCAATGATGTTGCTGTGATTTAAAGCATTACCGACCACATTAAGTGTATTAAATTAAACACATCACTTCACGAGCTGTGCTTTCAGAGCCAGCATTGTTTGGCTTTTTCTCCAAAGCATGTGTTTCCATCGAGAAAGAAAGAACGGAAGGAAAAAAAAAATCTCATGAAATCTCTGCCAAGCTCAGTTGAAATGATGGAAGCTGACAGCGAAGTCTGCAGGCAGAAGGTTAAAAAACAGCACATCACGTGACTGGACAAACCCCTAACCCCGGTCCTGAGGAACCAGACAAGCTGACTCTGTGTGTGTGTCTAAGTAAACAACCTTAGAAACACATTCCTATCAAATTAGCCGCTAATGCAGAGTCTACACTGCCCCGATCATTATTACTTAAATGGTTAATCAGTTGAAATCCATTTAGATAAATGGCTGTTGTTAACCACAGCAGGGATGAGCGGCTGAAGTGAAGAAAAACACATTTAAGGTGTAATGTCATGCGTTTAAGGACTATTTCATCACCCTCTTTAATGAATACTTATATAGCTCACACTGGAGCCAAACTTCACACGGTGAGGTATTAACCATTACAGCGATGCTTTACGCATATGATAATATAGTGTAATAATTTTTCATGGACATTGACAACGGGAATGACAGATTTACGTGTTTATGTTTGAACAAGCAGAATAAAATAAGATACACACACACACACACAATAATCATTATAATCATTTATTTATTTATTGTTTAGAATATAGATCATGATACTCCTACTATTTATTCATTTATTTAATATTGGGCTTCTAAACAAACTGTGCTTTCTTCAGTCTATTTAAAAAATACAATAAATCGTAAATGTTGATTAAGATATGTAAATATTGGTGTAAATTAAAAATATTAATGTAAAGTAGCTTTAAATATATATTATTATAAAATAAATATTTATTATAAAATGTTTTTAAAATAAAATATTATTTTTCATAATTGTAATTAATTGAATTATTTAGGATAATGTCAACTGAAATATATAAATATTTGTGTAAATCAAAAATGTGAACGTAAAGTAGCATAATATATTTATATATTATTATAAAATCAATATTTATTATAAAATGTTTTTAAAATAAAATATTGTTTATTTTTTATCATTTAAATAGACAACTGAATTGTTATTTAGGAATTATGTTAATTAAAATATGTAAATATTTGTGTAAATCAAAAATGTGAATGTAAACTAGCATAAAATATTTATTATATATTATTATAAAATAAATATTTATTAGCTGAATTACTTTGGAATTATGTAAATTGAAATATATATATAGTTTTGTAAATCAAAAATATGAACGCAAAGTAGCATTAAAATATTTATTATATATTATTATAGAATAAATATTTATTCTAAAATGTTTTAGAATAAAATATTGTTTATTTTTCATAATTTTAATAGACAGCTGAATTGTTAGTTAGGAATTGTGTTAATTAAAATATGTAAATATTTGTGTAAATCAATAATATGTAAAGTATTAAAATATTTATTATATATTATTATTATTATTATTATAAAAAATATTTATTATAAAATGCATTTAGAATAAAATGGTATTTATTTTTCATAATTTTAATAGAAATAGCTGAATTACTTAGAATATATGTTAATTAAAATATGTAAATATTTGTGTAAATTGAAAATATGAATGTAAAGTAGCATAAAATATTTATTATATATTATTATGAAATAAATATATTATATTTATATAGTATAATACATAATAAATATATTAGAATAAAATAGTATTTATTTCTCATTTTAATAGAAGCTGAATTCTTATTTAGGAATCAAATTGCATGGGTGTTTCATTTGAGATCACAGTCTTTAAACAATAAATTGTGCAGCTCTTGTTGTATTGTTTTGTAAAAAGTGATTTTACCATAGTTAAGGGTTGTTCACACTGACAGCAGTTTGCAGAAGCATAATGGATGTCATTCATTTTTTAATGAAAGTTGGAGAGTTCAACTATACTGTATGCAAATAAGCAGTGATGCAATGTTGCAACAACCAATCAGATCACAGAAAGCAATCCACCACCTGATAAAACCAGATACTGCAGTCAAATAGCAAACAGAAACTCGCCAACCTCTGGGTATTGTAAAAATCACTGTAAGTGGCTGATTGGTTTAACAATGTACAGCCAATTATGTCAATATGCATTGTTGTATCTCATCAGAATATTTTGATTCAACAAGCTCAAATGACTAAATATGTTATCAAAATTTCCCTACAACAAGGGAACAGTGTGCACTTGAACAGTAATTACCAATTAAATGACTAATCAATACACTAACAAGAAACCGGAGCCGTGCTCCATCCTTAGCCGACATTATACTAGTGTGTTATGTGTGTGTGTGTGTGTGTATTAGTGTTTTTGAGGGTTTGTGCTGGATGTTAGGGCAGTGCAGGCACACACTCACGTCTCCGATGTGTGTGTGTGTCTGGATGATGTGTGTGTTGACGTGCCGTAGCAAGAGTTCAGGGAGGCAGCTGAGCAAAATAATTTAGAATGTCCTGCCTGCTGACACAAGGACAAAAGGCGCAGAGAGAACTTTCTCATATGCGGCTGGGAGACAATGGCGGCCGCTCCGGCTGGAGTCTACACAGCGGTTGTTTTCTCTCTGACCTCTCGTCCTTAGAGTGATGGTGGAAGGCAGCAGACAGCCAGGCTCTCCTGCATTACTCCTGCATCGTGCCCGTGCGGCGCGCAGGTAGAGAAACACCAATACTAATGGGCGGCTTTTCTTCAGCTGTTTCTTACGCTGTCAACCTGGAGATTAATAACCGTCCTGATTGCATCTACAGTACTGACAGAGCTTACTGTCTCTCACTCAGGCACTCTGTTACAAAACCTAGTGAGCTGCCTAGATAGTAGGCAGCAATTTACAGCAGCTTCTGACGTGAAGACTTTTCTAAAAGGAACAAGCGTCATAGGAAATAAAGATGCCTTCTGGTCAAATTCTATGGCAGCACTGCATGAAACCTTTGCAGCTAATGCAACTGCTGAATGCAGTGTACCTCTCTGTATCTCAGCTGAAAAATAAATATAAGTTGTGTTACTAAAATGCTCGCTACCATAGGAAAAGTCTTGGAAGTGCAAATAAATGCATTTATGATAAATATGCTTAATTTGTCCATATTATAGTAAATAAAGATGGTTGCCCCTTTGACCAATTCTAAGTTGCTGCATGCAGCCTTTGCGGGGAATGCAATCTCTAAGTGCAATGCACCAAAAAACATTTTTATATATATATATATATATATATATATATATACAGCAAAAATAATTCGGCATAAATAAATAAATAAGTGATTCTCAATCTCGATTCTCAACCTAATGGAATAGCAAAAATAATTATTGTTTTCAAACAGGTTTCCCAATTACTCCCTCTGTGTGGCACTGATTGGACCTTTAAATCTATCTATCTATCTACAATTTCAGAATCTATCTATCTATATATATATAATTAAAATATCACTGTTTTAGCCAATATTTATACATTTTCTGCTCATCAGAGTTTAACATATTTGGCTTAGCAACATCTTAAGGTTGGCACGAGAACTTCTTGAATAATAATAAATGTTGGTTTTGTCACATACATGAAAATCATTCATAATAAACACTGCAATCTTAGATAAAAACTGTTAATTTTCATTTCATGATGACTTTATCGTCTCTGCTGCCCAACTTGAATAAAATAAGGTCTGTAGTTTTCTTTTTAGATGCACATATTTGTTCTTCAACATAAGTAACACACATTGTTAATCTCAATGTGTGCTTTAAAGATGCATGTGTTTACAAGTTGCAATAAGTATTATGAATGTGAGGTTCTATTCTGGTTAGAATTTCTCCTTGGAAGGCAGCTGCCTATAGGCAGTTCACTGGGTTTTGAAACAGAGCCATTTTATTTCTCTCTCTCCTTCTTTGTTCTTTCTTGTCTGGTCCAGTTTACCGTTTGCGTCTGCAGCATTTAATCGGATGCTCTTTCCCCCCCCTCCTAAAACTGCACGCTTCCTCTACCCTCATCACATACATATTGTTCAGACATAATGAGGGCTGCAAGGTGTGGTGGGACTCAATCAAATCAAAATTTGAGACACAACAAAAGAAAGAGACACTCAATTGGTATCCACCGATCAGAGTCTGAAGTAGTACAGTAATTATTACCTTGGAGTGCGGCAAGCGGTCGTTTGTTAGAAAGGCTGAATGGAGTGGCGCTGACTGCCGACGGGCAGAAATCCTCCAAAGGCTTCGGGGCTGTACTGGAAATGGCCTGCAAACTCATCGGGGAACGCTCAGGGCCAGATCGATGCATCAACCCAAGGCCCCAGCGCACGAATCCGAGAGGCCATGCTGGGACTGTGGGCTCCACAGTACACATCATGTGTCTAAACTCCATGTCCTCAGCCAGGTCCCTCCGGATTGTCAAAAGAGCGCTGGGACACGACAGAGAAGAGGTGTGGAGTGGTTTTGTCATGGTGTGATATACGACAGGATGTCAAAGTCAGAAGTGATTCCGCTTAGAAGACACATCAAGATTTGCCCTTCACTTTTCTCAAAAACCCAGACAGGTTCAAAAGGACTTATACACCCTAAAGGTATAATATCTACAGTTATTGATGGTAGCATTTAAGTATTAAAATGTGCTATATTGCTTTTACTTCACTAATTAAAAATTCACACAGAATCATCCAATTAAGTGCATTTTTATGTGATTGCTCATGCAAGAGTTAACGCCGCAGTGCTTTGGTGTTGTGGTTTTGAAAAACCTATAACCTTAAAGATGAGTAACAGTAACACCGCTAATAAACTACTAATTTTTAAATTTTATCCCAGCAGGCACACAACGTCATAAGACGTTGATATTTCGTTACATTTCGCTTGCAATGTCAGGTGACCAAAATTCAATGTAAATTCAACGTCTGATGTCATTGTTAAATTGTGTCCCTTGACCACAAAACCAGTCATAAGGGTCCAATTTTTGAAATTGAGATTTATACATAAATAAATAAGCTTTCCATTGATGTATGGTTTGTTAGGACAATATTTGACCAAGATTTGACCAAAAAAAAAATCCAAATACTGAAAAAAAAATTGCCTTTAAAGTTGTCCAAGTTCTTAGCGATGCATATTACTAACCAAAAATTACGTTTTGATATATTTAAGGTAGGAAATCCACAAAATATCTTCATGGAGTATGATCTTTACTTAATATCCTAATTTTTGGCATAAAAGAAAAATCGATAATTTTGACCAATACAATGTATTTTTGGCTATTGCAAATATACCCGTGCTACTAAAAACTGGTTTTGTGGTCCAGGGTCACAACTGATATCCAATATCGACGTCAGCTGATGTTGATATTTTGTTGTTTTTAGGCTGTATAACCAAAATCCAATGTGAAGTTAACATCAAATTGACGTCAAATATTGACATCAACCCGATTTTCGTTCTCAACCAAAATGCAACGTCTCTTCGACGTTGGGGTCCAACGACAACCTGATGTTATATTGACGTCCAGTGCCTGCTGGGATTAAATATGTAGACAATGAGGACAAGAGGCTGCACTATATGTGACCCTGGACCACAAAACCAGTCATAAGTTGCACGGGTATATTTGTAGCAATAACCAGTAATACACTGTATGGGTTAAATTTTTTTTTTTTTTCTTTTATGCTAAAAATCATGATATTTATTTTATGATATTAAGTAAAGATCATGTTCCATGAAAATATTTTGTGAAGTTCCTACCATAAATATATCAAAACTTAATTTTTGATTAGTAATATGCACTGCTAAGAACTTCATTTGGACAAATTTAAAGGCGATTTTTTTTTGCACCCTCAGATTCCAGCTTTTCAAATAGTTGTATCTCGACCAAATATGGTCCTGTCCTAACAAACAATACATCAATGGAAAGCTAAAAAAACTGACCCTTATGGCTATTTTTTTGGTCCAGGGTCACATATATACAGTATAGCACATAATATATATATATTAAATAATGTATTAAATATAATATAAATATATATATATATATATATATATATATATATTAAAATAACCTGGCACAACAGTCAAGTATTTAGCAAGAAACATGCTAACTTACGTAACAGTACGTTACAACAGAAATAGCGATCGCTACGTTGGAATATTCAAATCTTTAAATTTATTTCTATAATGATTAGCCATTCCTGGCTTTGTTTTCTTTTATTTATATTAATGTATTTCTGAATGTACTTTGACTTTGTTCTATCTGTTGTACTTCAGTTAAAAATAATTATCGTTATATGGTCGCTTTCATACGAAACATTTTTTTCGCTTATTTGACAGTATATCAATAATATTACATGTTATACTCACTTATTTTACCTCATGTGTTATTTAGATGTCGTTTATGAGACAAAAACATCCCATAAACGAACAATTCCTGTCAGTGCACTGTGACAAGACAGCGAGCGCGGCTCCCCTCGGAGCGTTTAGGCAAATCTGAGCTGCCGCGCTGCGTTGCTTTGAATTTGGCTCTCCCGCAGCGCGCATGCGCAATCTGCGGCACGCTGTGCTTCTCTAGAGCAGCTGTTTGGGGTTTGAAATTCCAACATGGCAGAGGCAGTGGTCAGTCTTCCCCACACTAACTTGGAATGGTTTCAAGTCGCTTAACCCGCACAAGCATTCATCAGCGAGCCCGTCGGATCGATGCCGCTCTAACCCGAGAGGTGATCCTGTCATACTAACAGGTAAGAGTTAACCCGGCTATTTCCACCGAGATTAGGAATTTAACTGGACTACAGGAGAGGAGCGCCTGCCTTTATCGCAACGCATGTCCAGTCTATGCATCACCGGGTTGAAATGAAGCGCTTGCTGTGCCCGTATCTAAATACACGGACTGTGTTTTCATAAGAGATGTGATCGCCCGTGCAGCGGGATGTTATCGCTCGGGCGGATGAAGTTGGTCACTAATAGTTGAATATGATACATTATATCAAGTATTAGATTTTGCATTGGAAAGTGAGAGCGGGTGGGGCTAAAATTGTTACACAGTAACTTTCTGCAGCACAGAAACCGCATTATACGCGATTATCTTGTGAAAAAGTTTTTCGCAGCTTTTCTTATTCGCGTGTCATGCATTTTTTTTTTAAATATTTGGCTTTTCAGCAGAGGAGGTGTTTTTAAAGTAAACAGACATGCTATGCATGTCTCCATGAGGAGAATTTCGTTTCTTTTAAACCCAGGGAGGTTTTACCTCAGCCTGGGAGGAAAACTGACATGAGCTCGCTGTCGTGGTCATGTGTTTTTTTTTTCCCCTTCCTATCGCTCCCTCTCTCTCCTCCTCTCTCTCTCCTCCTCTCACATGTTGTCCAAGAGCTTTTGTTGGTTTTGCCTTCTTAATTATATGCATGTAGGTTAAATGAATACCTGACGAAAAGGCCCCTGGTTTTCACAGTGTAATTCGATAGCTGAGAGGAAAAAGTGGCTGTAAGCAACCGTTGGAATTCATTCCTTTCTCCTGTTTTCGCCTTTGAGAAGATGATCACTAGCTCCAGTGTACATGGTACGTTGATTTATTGTTTATATTTTGGCATGCACTCTTACAAAGTGTGCTTGTACGTGCGTGATGTGCTATGTTTTAGTCTTTGAACAGATGCAATATTCACGTAACCTGTTAGATTGTATGTTAATATTGAATTAGTATGCAATTTCACTCGGGTAAAGCAGTCATAATGTATACATCTTTATTTAACTGACGTGTTTTTGAATAAAACTTGCGTGAATTGGCATATATTGACACGGTAATTATAAGTGTCGTGTGCGATGTGTTTACCTCAGTCGCCGATGTCTGTCAGAAGTAAGTTGACACAATGTCAACTTACTGTCAAGATGATGACTAGCGACTCGAAGTGAACTTATTTTTCAATTAAACGCAAGTACTGAGCAAATATTTTTTATATTCCATGTTATATTTATCATTAATATTTACTGTCTAGTCATAACCGAGCCCTTTTTCCGATTAAAACTAATGTTTTGCATTTGCAGATAGCGCCTTATTTTGTTTTATCTAGGCTTGAAGTGTTTTGTCTTGAATTTGTATCTAAACGTAATTATATTTAGATAATAATCTTTTAGGTTTGAGTTTATTAGCAGTTTATGGAGTTGTTGCAGGTGTTTGCATAATTGTATTTGCATTAAACTTCAGTCTGGAGTGATTTGCATTCACATTCAAAACCTGTTTTTGCAATACACCCAAAATCTTACAGCTTATAGCTTAAAAATGCTCTATATGTAGTAACTCGTTTTTCAGTTATGTTATTTAATAGACTAAATCAATCCGAATACACATTGTTTACATCATTTTAAGGGTAAGATTAGCTTCATGCACATATTCACTTTTTAGTATCAAACAGTAAGCGTGCATAGTGTATGTGTATGTGGCCGCATACATTTTTCAGCCTTAATATCGGACTTCATCCATCAGTGGGCTTGTATATTACTACATTTTATGTAGTTCTTGAACACACATTTGCATGAATTTTTGATATGTGCCCAGCATTTTGCACCTTTTGCTATTTTTCTGTACATGTGCTCTCTTCTGCATACTTGTGGATTTTTCTATCCTTCTTTAGCAGAGTCTTAGTTCTGCGGATGTTGTCAGACTCAAAACTTGAGGTCAGGAATTGATTTGTTGAAGGCTACGCCACTGTCATTGCCGACTTGTAGTACTTGTTTTTTTTTTTTTTTTTTTAAGGCAGTTGCATGTTGATTTGGTTAAAATGAACTGCATTTTCATATTCAAACATTTGGTTGTCACTCTCAACCAACTAACTAAAAAACAAAAACACAATCTCTCATCCATTTTTCAGTTATAACATTAGTGTTTTCTGACAGCCCCTTGCATTTGCATTTTGTTATTTAAAAACACAATCAGAATTCCCTGGCGAAGACTGAAGTGTGTTTTCCAAGCCTCTCCAACTCTATCAATAGAAAAATGCACTACATGATGAGTGATTTCATTACTGTAGAGTGTTTTTTGTGATGTGTTTTAATCAAAGTGGACATTGAGCATGTTTTTTTTTCTTTGCTGCGATGAGGTTTAATAAGCCATTAGATGTGTAATGTACTACAGTTAGCAGAGGTATATTAACACAACAGGCATTGGTGACCTAATTTAGCTTTGCAGATAGGAGTTTGAGGTGTAAATGTTATTAATAAGTATTACTTTAAGCTTTTAATATGATACTATTTTGACTAAGTGATGTGCTCTGAGTGATTCCTTGTGGGCGCAGCGAGCGGTTGACGTGTGAAAGCGCTGTTGTCGTTAACTCGGTCCCGATTTAACCCCAGGCTGGGCTTTATGAGCATGTTAAACGACACGACAGCTTCACACACTCCTGATTGCACGGCACGTCAGTTTGCGTGAGCCCGCGTGTTGTATGTGTATGTGTAGCTGCGTGTGTGAGTCCGCAGGGTTGACATGAAACCTCATGTTGAGTTTTGTGGTGTGCGTGATGACAGATGCTGACCCCTCCCCTTTTCAGCACCCTCTTTGCTTGATGTATCTGGTGTTGACATTCTAGCACAGGGCTTACAGGCAGATCGCTATACACACAGACCTATGGAAGAGCCTCAGATTCACACGGCTGATGCGGCAATTAGCAGATGTGCGCGTGCAATTAGGTTGAGGCTTGCGTTTGGGCAGTATTTTGACCAGATGCAAACATGCAGTTGTGGTGTTAGCTGTAATGTTCAATAGTTTGTATCCTTATTATATTTGAATGGACTATTGTTTGTATATAGCTCCATGCATCATGCAGTTAATTGGCTTTAATACATTCTTTTTGGCAGTTTTTGCACAAATGTGTTGCATGCAGTATAAACATATTTAGAATTACACAGCTTTTCTGTTAGGAAAATAACTATACTGTGCAGTTTCAATAGTGTCATGGAGTGAAATGCATCTAAAAGCATGATGAACTTGAATTGTTCTGTGATTATTTTACATGCATTGTTTAACAAAATCTCATTATTTGAGATTTTGTTCTTTAGATTTTGCATTAATGTGCATTGTACGCTGCATTGTGTAAGATGTAAATGCATGTACATGTACACACACTATAGATTAAACATAGATTAGGATTTCTAAAATTAGACCGCTTTTCTGTTAGAAAAATATTGTATTCTGCAGTTTTAAGTAGCATGCTGTGAAAATGCATCTAAAACATGTTCAGTGCCTTTTCTAATTGTTTTGTTATTATTGTACATGCATTTTTTAATAATCTCAGTATTTGAGTTTTTTGTACTTTAAAATTCATTTTTACTAGTGAAGGCAGATATTGTATTCACTGCATATAATGCATCCAAAAACATAGGCCTGTGTATGTGTTTTGTAATATACAATAGCTTTAATACACATTCAACAAACTTGCATTCAGTTAGAGCAAGTCAGATATATATATATATATATATATATATATATATATATATATTTTTTTTTTTGGCTTGCATGTTGGTTTGATGTTTTAATATTGGCAACAGTAAAGCAGCATCATTGTTCATCAAGCAAACAGTTGAATTCTCACATCTGACATGACCAGGCATTTCTGTTGTAAATATAATATTTTCCAATATGCAGATTTCAATTTCCTTCCGTTCAGCTGGGTTACAAATTGCTCTTTTACATATTCATGTGTGGCCATTAACGTTTGTAGGGTGCGTGTGAAATGCACTGTAGTTTTTAAATAGACCATCAGTCATGTACAGTGTGAAAAGGATTTGACAGATAACCTAAAACATTTGATCTGGATTTATCCAGGTCAGTTACTCTATATTATTTAATAAGCCAGAATCAAGCTGAACTGGTTAGTCTAGCAAAATGAATTTTTAAAAAACAGATGAGTGAGTTGCATCTATTCACTATTCACTTATATTGAGTTGTTCTATTGATCCGTATTTGACATGCTGAGCTTTTCGAAGCAAGTGCATCTGCCTGGGATTGTGAGCTATTACTCATCACAGTATGATATGGACTATATGTATATATGTTTGTGTGTGTGTGTGTGTGTGTGTGTGTTAGATTGCAGACTTACTAATTGAATTTTTTTTCTCCTTTGTGTTTGTATAAGATAAAAACTCAGTGTGGAATGTATCAGAAAGGATCCTAGTAATAACATAGGATGTATAGTGGAAGAAAGATATGTATATGAATCTTTAGCAAGTCACGTGCAGGTTAGTGGTAGGCGGTATATGGCCAAAAGCTTATTTTATGGTATGAGTATTTTTAGATCACACTAACTGTATATATCATAATATAGTTATTTTTGCTGCAAATTCTAAAAACAGTTTATATATAAGAGTATAGCCATGTGGTAATTAGGGTTGCAGAAATGTGGAAAATTTCCAGTAAATTTCAAAAGCTTTCCAGGATTTTTTTAGAATGTTCCAGGGATTTCTGGAAAGTTTCTGGAAAATTTACCACCCCGTTGCAACCCTAGTGATAATGCATATGTTTAGATAATCTTTTCAATGAAACAAAACTTACTTTAGAAGTTTGTAGACACAAAATATGAAAATAATAAATTTGGCATTATCTCTACAAAAAAGTAGAAGTGAAATATTTCAGATCTCAAAGTTCTAATTGGAATAAATTATAGGGTTTAGTGAAAATGTTAGTAAAGGTCACAAAAAATTACAAAGAAACATAGTAAAAATTATGACGTAAAATAACGTCTTTTCTTGTAAAATGCATTCAATGCAAACTCAATGTACACAAACCTGTGGCGCACATTAGTAAATGGTAAAGTGTTAAGCTGCGCTGCATGTTGTATATTTTCAATTGCAATTTTCTTTGTGTAAATAATGTAAAATAGTCCTTATGTACACTACGGTAGAGCAAAGTCTGAAGCATCACACTGCCCAGTGTTGTAGATTTCGAAGCCCAGCATTGGCAGAAGACGACGCCGTTGGTGCGTTAGACGTGTAAGTGGCCCGGGCCTCCTGGGATTGTTTGTATAAATGAGAATGACAGGTTTTATCTCAATCTAATGGTGACAATTAAAGGGAACCTTCAGACTAACTCGGCTCGCTGGCGGATGAGCACCTTGGGGGATCTCGGGGGCTGTTTCAAATTGATGAAACACTCATCCGTACAGACGGATACATTTGTCAGTCTGTGTAACAAATCTTATTCGGTACCCCCTGTCTCCGTTTCAGACAAAAGCCCGGCTCAAATGAAATCAGTAGCGGCTTGTCATCTTTAAGCAAATATGTTAAGCGTAGTCTCGCGCGCTTTTCATCCGAACGCAGAGGAGGACCCCAAGGGAGACGGACACGTGCAAAACGCAACAAATTTCATTTCCACGCAGGGATCTATCTCTCCCCGGCTCTCTCTCGTGGCAGCTGGCTGTGTTATCTTCGTATGATTCGCTGTGCGCTGACAATTCTTTCACTGATCTAAGTTAGAGTGCATTTGGAAGTGGTTGCAGCTGTCTGTTGCTATACTGAGAGATGTGTTTGCTCTACTGCAAAGATGAAGGACCATGAATCCTTGACATCCCCCTCCCGCTCCTCTCCACCGGCTCATTTAGACACTTTCTGTCTGTCGGCCTCTCTCTACCTCCCTGCTGGTGACTGACAGCATACGGGATGTATGTTTTTTAAAATGCACATATGCTGTAGGCCTTCTCTGATTTCTATTCGAGTCTTGCCAGAAGAATGCATCCGTATATTATTCCTTAAACGCACTGAATTGCATTTTCCTTTTGTTTGCTTATGTTACTTTATTATTAAATGCTTCATAGATTCGTAATGATTGCATCGATCGCGGCTGGGATTCACTCCATTGTGAATAAAGCAAAAAAATTCAAGGTGGTAAATATTGAGATAGCAGACAAAAAGACTGTCAGATGACATTAAAGATGTGGTGGTTCATCGTAAACTTGAATGGAGGTGAAGTGCCCTCATCTCTCACGAGTTTATCGGCCTCTCCACGAGGCGAATCTACAAATGAGGACTTAAACGTGCCACACGTATTGATTTGCAGAATGCTTGATTTGATTCATTTAGCTTGCCGTGGGTTATTTTTAGTCAATAATCGTGTAAGAAAAGACACTGAAAGGTGTTTGTCTCAATGTCTTTCCTCTTTCGTCAGGGTCACACTGCCTGGCTCCATGTAAATTTGGTGTTTTTAACATTTGTCAGGACGGTTTGATCTGTACTTAGCTGGCGATGTGATCTGATCAAGGGAGCGCCGCCGCGTAACCGTGATTGACAGTCGGCAGTGAGGACGCCAGCGGACTCCCGTTCATTATGATACGTCGAGCCATGGCACACACACATGCACATACACGCACACACACACTCTCTCGCTCGGCATAATAGCGACCAAAACAAAACAAAATCACATTCTGTTGACAGTTGGCTCTGTTTTAAAAGGTTTTATTTTGTAAGGGTGGATGATAACACAGAACATAGTGTTTTGTTAGAACGTGATAGAACATCATTGCTTTTCTTCAGAGCAGCAATTGGTGTGAGGGAGAAATGCATGGTTGCACGAGTGATTTTTCGAGTGGTTTAGATTAGACTTTTATATAACTGAAAAAATCTGAAAATATTTTTTTTTACTCTTTTGATGGTATTTGATATTTTAATATTTGTGCATTTGCCATCAAATGGCTTAGAAGTGTGATATTTATTTATTTATTTAAACTTCGTTTCAGCCAAACAGTCATTTAAGTCATAATTTAATGTCAGAAACGCAATCCAATAAAAATCTAGTTAATACTGAATGAACACTAGCAAGACTGATAGGTAATTATTTTAGTTTATATGCAACAGTATAACTGTACGTTTTAAAAAAAAAATAAAATGCCACAAGACTTCTGTGAACATTTTTAAAGCCATAATTAATTCATTGAAATAGTTTGAACTGATCTGAGCTGAAATTAAGATTTTTTTTTTTTTCAAAAGTAAAATTTAAATACAGTAAAAATCTAATTAAAAAACAATTATTTGCTTACTGTTTTACTGAATGAACAATAAGAAGGATCATAGTTTCATTTATATGTACTAGCATTCTGTTATCGGAAACCATAGTTTACCTATATTTACATATGTGATCGTGGACCACAAAACCTCTTAAGTAGCATGGGTGTATTTGTAGCAATAGCCAAAAATACATTGTATAGGTTAAAATGATCTGAAATCATTAGGATATTAAATAAAGATCATGTTCCATGAAGATATTTTGTAAATTTCCTACCGTAAATATATCAAAACGTAATTTTTGATTTGTAATATGCATTGCTAAGAACTTGATTTGGACAGCTTTAAAGGCGATTTTTCGCAATATTTAGTTTTTACTGAACATTTTAATGCATGAAAAACACTTCTGCAAACATTAACCAGCATTGCAAATGAATTGCTGAATCAGGCTTTGAATCAGTTCATTGAAATGAACCGTTTGAACCGATTCATTTAAAATAAAATGTTTTGTGTCACTAAAATTAAAATTTTATATATCAGAAGTAAAATACAGTAAAGGTCTAGTTTAAATAAGCAGTGTTTTCCCTACTGTTTAGGGATTATATTTAATAGATAAATCAGAGTTTAAATCAGTTCATTAAAACAGCCTGTTTGAACTTGATTCACTGAATCAAACAAACCTGCAGATAAAAAAATGCATACATTAAACCACTCAAATTCAGGTATATTTCAGAAAAATTCTGCAAACATGCTTCTCTAAATATTGTTTAACCCAACAAAAAGCTGAGGAAAAAGCAGAAGCTCCTTCGTGTTTCTCATACGAGTTAATGCAGCGCCCGCGTTTCAAACAAACGCTGTGAATTATTAGAACGGAACATAAGCGACGCTCTCGTCCTTTCTTTTTTCTGCCATTTCAAACAATGAGTCGGAGCTTTTGTTTTCACCGTCCCTGGTCACTAAAGCTGTCTGGATACATAAAGCGAAGTGGCAGTGCACTGCCTGCTGGGGATTGGTTGCGAACACTCAATCCCCTGGTGGGAAAAACCAGTTTTAGCAGCAGAACTGTTAATCTAGGCAGCGCGCAGATTCTCCTCCGTTCCCACATTTGCTTGAGTAATTATCATACCCCCAGTGGCAAGGAGAGAGACATCGCCTTAAATCACTGATGTCTTCATTACTCTGTTTACATTTTAATTAGACATACTAAACTTTTTGATTTTTAATGGGCTTTGCAGAACAAGACACGTTCTCTTCTTTAGTCGAAGGAGACGTGCTGTGAGCGAACCTTGCACCTCGCCATGAAAGACAATCTGCACTTTTCTGAATATTTAACGCGTGACAATAATTATTCCTGCTCCGACCTTTGATGCGAGACTATCTGGTTTTGAAGCGCAGCCTACTTTTGATGCATCGCAAGGATTGCGAGTCGCAGGTACCGGCGGCGTCTTGTTGTGGTATGAATCGGAGGCTTGTTAGGGCATTTGGACGTTATAAAGAAAGTACTCCTTTGGAAGTCCTTAGATCCATTTTTGTTGTTGTGATCGGTCTAAATTGTGAATTCGAACTGATGAAACTGATGTCACCGGGGCTTAGGATAGCAGGGGCACGCAAGAATTGTCCACACCTTCCTTCCAACCGAGAAACATGTCCTTTATCGTTGAACAACCTTGAGAAATGAGACGAGCAATTTCAGTCCCACTTGAAGACGTTCTGTTGTGTGTTCAGAGAGGGTTTCTATGCCTGCTCAAGTGTCTGGAAATACATAAAGATAAGAAACATTAAAGAAATGAATGTGATAAAGAAAGAAACTGTCATTGAATTGAAGAAAAAGAAGCTCTCTTGTAGAGTAGGACAAATCTGTTTAGCCTGAGATGCTGCATATGCAACAAGTTCGCTGTTGACTGCGTGCTCGCACTCCAAGGCTTTAGCCGACCCACAATGCATCACTTAAGAATTATATATAATATCCTTGAATTTGCCAGCTCTAAAATTTTGTAGGTTTTAACTGCTGGAAAGCACAAAAGCAGTTCGTCCCTATTATTACAGCCTTAACGGGAAAACCTCCCCGGTTCATTCTTATAGGCATCACTTTCTTTTATTGTAGGGCGCTAAAATCCCTTTCTTTAATTCATTTATTTGATGTTTCGTGACATTTAAATTCATGTGAATTACCCTAAGCCGGGGAAAACATGGCGAGTGGAGATCACAGTCATTTGAAGCTCGACTTGGAGAGGGAATTATATCATCTAATGAGAACATAAAATTGTAATTAATGTCTTGAAATTAGCCTCTGAGAAAAAAAAAAAGAACATGTCCATTGATATGCATGGCAGAAAACATTCAGCGACTTGAATGTGAGAGCCAATATTTTGTCTGTTTCTTTTTTTTCCCCCTCTTCGCCTGTCTTCTGTGCCTGCGAAAGGAGGAATGAAAAAAATCCTTCAGGAATGATGAATTGAGTTATCACGTTCAGCAGCTAATTGTCTCAAATTGATATTTTGATGTACTACTAAAGATCACATAAAAGCAGTCAGATCTTAATTAGGCTGATGATCATGGGGAGACGTGAGCTATCGTGCCGACGCCACGCTCTCCGCGCGCTAACTTCCCGGCGCTCTATTCGTCCTCGGTGGAGCGCGGCTGGCTGACAGGTTGGCGGCGTGCCAAGGATTGATAGGAGGAACCTTGAGTGTGGCGGAGAGGAGCCGTGTGAGGCCTGCCGGCAGGAGCGAACGCAGATGGGAAAGTGCTGTGGAGGTTTGAGGCGTCAGGCCCTAGGAAGGACGCTGGGTTGTGCATTGCGGTTGTAGCAATGCTTGTTGGCTTTAGGGGTTAAGATTTAGGGTGGGCGGTATGAACAAAATCTGGTATGATGCTCTCAGTCATTTTAATGGCCTATTTACAGTTTTTGCATGAAATGCAACACAGATTATTTATATATGAATAACTGTTTTAGAATAATCCAGTGCTTTAGAAATTAAAAGTACCTTATCTTATTAGATTCTTTTTATTATTTGATAATGAGTATTGTTTTTCTATTTTTTTTTTTTGTTTTGTTTTTTTTTAAGTGCAAAGTATGTACTTAAGGCAAGACACTACAGGCAAAGCCAGTTCTTTCATGCATTGCTCAATTTTTTTTTCAAGGCTATTTTGCTTCCGTCTTACATCTGTAGATTTCAATTGCAATACATATTTTTAAAGGCTACAAGAGTTTTTTTTTCCCCTCCTGCACTGATCCAGAAATCTCAATTTCAGCAGCTATTACATGCAACAAACTTTACAGTTTTATTTTCTTCTTTTATAAATATTCTAAAGGATTTTAACAGGGGTTTGTTTGTATAAAACCCCATTTGCCTGATATATATTTAAAATTTTATGCCTAAAACCTTTTTTTTTCTAGCTGTTTACAGTATTGTCTGATTTATGGAGTGATAAAAATGACCAATCCAAAACATTTTGACTCGGTCAACCAAAAAAAAAAAAAAAAATAAAATAAAATAAAATAAAATACAAACAAAATAAATACAAACACAATAAATAAATAAATAAATAAATACATAAATAAACAAACAAACATTTAAACTTGGCTTTATCCAATGTTCATATTTCTGTTCTGGAAATTTATGCAAACTAGCATGTTTAAATATGCACTTGAGGCATTATTTAATGAAATATTAGTTTTCAGACAACCTATAATACAAAATTTATCTAATACAGATTTAACATGCATATTTTGGTTTGGGTCCATCAAAAAAAAAGTGCAACTTCACAATTTACAAGTTAAAAATAAAAGAAAAATATTAAAATAACAGTATGAAATGTGTAGTTCTCACTCTAAATTCTGATTAGGTTTCATTGTATTGATGCAAACATTTGGTTGCATTAAACCCTAAATGATCTAATACTGCATAAGTTGAGTTTCAAAATCTCTTTAGGGTGACAAATTTCTGCTGTTGTACATTAAGAAAAGTATAGAAATGAAATTGCAATACTACAGATATTAGTAATAGAATCTTGGAATTTTTCATAAAAAGATTCTTTTTAAATTGTGTGGTTTAGAGACCACTAACTAGATAACATTAACTAGTTGCTTGTTAGTATGCATCTTACTAGCATATTGCCTGTTTATTAGTACCTAAAAGCACATATTAATGTATATGCATGACCATATTTTAGATTGCTTAATACTACCCCATACCTAACCTTAACTACTACCTTACTAATTATTAATAAGTAGCAAATTAGGAGTTTGTTGAGGCAAAAGGCTTTGTTAATAATGAGATTTGGTCCCCAAACTAAAGTGTGACCAAGTTGTGTGTTTATAGGTTAGTAATGCTAGCAGCCATTCACAAAACAATTCCCTACAAACCGACTTAATGAGCTGTTTACTTCTATGGCATAATCTTGGATCGCTTAAACGAACTGGACAGCTGCCTGGAGAGTTCCATCATGTCCGGGATCTCCATTAGGAGTCGGTTTCAGGTAGTAGAGCCACCAGAATGCACGGCCGGTCATCTTCAGCCGGGCTGTACGAGTGCTGACTGCTGAGGTGGCAGGCTGGCTGTGCTAATGATGGGTGCTAATGTAATTAGCTCATCCCAGCAGTCTGCAGAGCTGCGCTTTTCAGCTGTCGCGCTCACCAGCTCACCGCTGACCCCGACTCACCCCAGCCTTTCACGGCCTACCTCTCTCTCATAGGCATTACCCTGCATTTAGTGCCCTGAAGGGCTGACAGCCTCGCCATTTGTTGATTTTTGCCTCCGAAACCTGTGTGCATTTTCTTGTTAAAGTCAACGAGAGATCTAAATTGACCTATTTAGTTTCTTAATGGACATGTCTGCACAATTCGTCGGCTCACATTTTTCCAAATAATATTCTTTGTTATATTTTAACAATGTTATACACTCAAATTTTTGGGTGACGTTTTAAGTGTTTAAGTTTTCAAATGCCAGATACTATTATGGAACATAACAGCCACTTTTTTGCGACCAGACTGAGTTACAATGAATAAAATATAATTCTACTAAACATTTTTAAATGAATATACTGTTTTCTTTGTTATATTTTATCAGTTCTCAACTGATGCTTCTGAAATTACTTTCTTTTTTTGACTGACGTCACACATCTTTGATACTTTTTCAGCTGCTCTCTTCCAACTACAAAATCAAATTCTACACTACATTTTCTAACAAAATGTCCTGTTTTCATTTGGAAATATGTGAGGTAGTAGTAGATAGTAGATAGAAGTAAAATGGATAGTAGATAGTGAGACTGCTGTGAACGTTTTGTTAAATTTGGTTCAATGCAAACCAAAAGATCAGAATATTTATATTATTTACAACTTCACACTTGACACTTAAAAGTTAAGAAAGTAAGAAGGAAAGAAAGGAAGGAAGGAAAGAATGAAATAAGGAAGGAAAGAAAGAAGGAAGGAAAGAAAGAAAGGGAAAGAAAGAAGGGAAGAAAGAAAGGAAGGAAAGAAAAGGAAAAAGGGAAAGAAAGGAAGGAAGAAAGAAATAAGGAAAGGAAGGAAGGAAGGAATGAAAGAGAAGGAAAGAAAGGAAGGAGGAAAGGGAACGAAAGGAAGGGAAAAGAATGAAATAAGGAAAGAAAGGAAGGAAAGAAAGAAAGAAGAAGGAAGAAAGGAAAAAGGGAAAGGAAGGAAGGAAGGAAAGAAATAAGGAAAGGAAGGAAGGAATGAAAGAGAGAAAAAGGAAAGAAAAGGAAAGAAAGAAAAAGGGGAAAGAAAGAAGGAAAGAGAGAAAGGGAAAGAAAGAAGGGAAGAAAGGAAGGAAAGAAAGAAAAAGAAAGGAGGAGGAAAGAAAGGAAAAAGGGAAAGGAAGGAAGGAAGGAAGAAAGAAATAAGGAAAGGAAGGAAGGAGTGAAACAGAAAAAAGGAAAGGAAAGAAAGAAAGGAAGGAAGAAGGAAATAAGGGAAGGAAGGAAAGAAAGAGAAAAAAGGAAAGAAAGACTGAAGGAAAGAAAGAAAGGAAGGAAGAAAGAAAGAAAAAAAAGAATTGGGTACAATAAACAGCCTGTCTAAAATACAGCCTCTAAATTCTGTTTTGGTGAGTTGATGCACAAATGTAATTGCACATGAATTTAATTATTTATAAATTTTGCAAAAAGCATTGTTGAACCATAAACTGCTAAATGAAATGTTTAAATATATGCTGTAAAAAAAGAGATTGCAAAATTTCTTATTCAACACATTTCTGCTATTTTATGCTGTCAACACTTCCAACTACCACCATTTTTTGCAATCAGTCTGTTTCACAAAGTCTGACTCAGCTGTGCATTTTCTAATTGAAGGTCCTGTTTTCACTCTGAAATACGTAAGATGGACTGGGCATAGAGTTTGATTTTAAATTTCAAGGAAAAGCCACTCTTTGTATCCCACATATATACAATTTTACATGACATGTTGTAGTTATTTTATACTCTTTTATACTGTGCAGCCTGTAGTTTTTAACATTTAAATATCTTTTTTATATCATCAAAGCATCAATACTTTAGGAAAGTGGAGGGATGGCATAATCAGAACTGAAATAAAAACTTCTGCCAAATGCATGAATGTAATCATATATCAGTGTATAACTGCTTACATTATGCTATCATTCTCAACTTTACCATAGCATTGATGTTTATTGATCATTTCAATCGTTTTATGGTATTACGTACACATTAACCGCAAAATAATGGCGCATCTGCTGAACCGCCCATAAATTATTAACCTGCAAATTAGCATAACAGGACATCACTGAATCTGCTGGTGGCATGGATCGAGTGAAGTGCCCTTCATTCATGCCCTTCAACATAGATAATTATGGACTAGATGTAAATTTCATGAATTTAATTGTAGAAATTGTATTGTATGCTAATGCATATGTTAATACTGAGCTAAGACGCAAACGCTAAGCTGTCCAGACATCCAAGTTTTTAAGTGAGCACTCCTAACATGAGTGTGAAAATCAAATCAAGCATATTATAAGCAGAACAAGATCAAACTGTAGTTGTTTTTAATTGTATATTCAGTGGTGTAATTGCTACTAAACAAAAGACTTCCCTTTTGTGCTTTAGTTGATTAATATGTGGAACGTTTAGTGTTTAGAGGCCTAGCAGGAGTGGATTATAATGATCATTCCCTTGGGCTTAGGCTCGGTTTTATTTTTTAGGATGTCTGAACAACCCCCCCCATTTCTGCACCCCCCCACCCTTCCTTTTTCACCCCGTTCAGCAGGCGTTAAGGATGACCCTGTTTCCTCACTCCTAAGTAGAACCAATTTGGTTTGGAATGAGCCTGAAGGTTTCTCTTAATGAGATTCCCATATGAACCGCCACATTTCCACTGAGAGTTTTGTGGATCATCTCTATGGCATTTGTTTGTGAAAAGCTGACGTTCACAGCTCTCACTTTTTGAGTTTTTTGGAGACGTCCGTCTCAAGTTTGGTTCTCGATTTGCCTTGTTATATTCTTATCAGAATTTTGTTTGCTTAATGCTAGAGATTCACTGATCTACACATTTTGATTGATCTACAAATATTGTTTGACCATATAATGTACAATATTGTACTTTTTTTTTTTCCAATGTTTCCCATGAAATTTCTCATCTTGATAGTGCTTTGGGACATTAAGGGTAAAATTAGACATGGGAACTTATAGGGGTATAAATCAGCACTAGTTTCACGATTCGATTCGAGTCAATTGGATAATTATTTTGTGCATTTTTATTAAATTATATGAGCAGGCTACTTTTAAAATAATTACAAATTAATAATAAATCAAAACTACTGTTATGATTTTAACCAAGTAAATATAGTTTCAAAACAAACAAGCAAATATAAAGTAAAAAAGGGGGAAAAGACAATTACAAGTGATAAACAAAAAAAGAGTGCTTTAAGTAATCTGAATGTTTACAGACAATCATAGTTTTAACATGTTAAATTGTACATCAAAACATTTACGCAGAAGGAAAGACTGCTAACAGTTAAATATTTTTATAACTACGAAAAAAACAAAAAACTGCTGCTGGGGTGTAAAAATAAGTAAATCAGTGCTCTTTGGGTGCGGGATTCTTTTCTAATATCAAAAACTTATAAGTATAAATGTGAAAAAATATAAAAAGTCTTTATTAACATGGCTTAAAGTTTTAAAAACAACAAATTTGTTGTTAGCCTCAACATGTCGGTGCGCAAATTTGTTGTCTTTAAAACTTTAAAGCCATGTGAGTAAAGACTTTTTATATTTTTCACATTATTCAAGTGCCTTGGACTAATGAGTTTTTTTTTTTTTTTTTTAAATATTTTTATAACTCAGCATAGAAGGATTATTCTGTTTATATATATATATATATATATATATATATATATATATATATATATAATAAATTTTCTAATTTATTTTTTATTTAATTTTTAAATTTTATTATTATTTTATTTATTTTTGCATAAAATATCTGCCAAATCTAAATTATGTTTTTAATTCTATATAAAAAAATGTTGGTAATACTTTAGAATAGGGTATAAGTAGAATACATATTCACTATTAACTACGACTTTTCCCTCAATAAATTCCTAATTTGCTGCTTATTAATAGCTTGTTAGGTAGTTTAGGTTTTGGGTAGGATTAGGGATGAAGATTAAGGTCATGTAGAATAAGGCAATAATATGTGCTTAATTAGTACTAATAAATGGCTAATATTATAGTAATATGCATGCTAATAAGCAACTAGTTAAGAACCATAAAATAAAGTGTTACCATATTGGGATTATGATATATTTTTTATTTATTTATTTATTTATTTTTTAAGTGCAATATCAGCCATATCTAACTTGATATTGTTAATTTGAGATTTGTTTAAATTTGTTTTGCAAACACAAACTGGCAGAGAAATTTGCTTATGCATCTCTGCAAAGCCATTATCACTGCATTCAAAAAATATTTTTTAATTATTCAGAGATCTTATTTTAATATGCACAACATTGTCAGATCTAGGTGAGCCGTCTCCTTTAAAAGTCGGGTTGCTATGTAAAGCATGTTTAGGATCTGGCCTATTTGACGATCCCTTTAAATGTCCACATGGAATTGCGTTAATTTAAAAGAGAAAGAGCTCATATAGAGTTCAGCATCATCCTTGAGCTTTATGAGGGCTGGCACCTCTTTTGTGTTCATTATCGTGAAATCACCTCAGGGAGGAATGTTGACTTTTCACCGTCCAGAATAGCTGCTAATGTGCTGTGTAACACTCTCGTGTGCCACCGTAGACAGCGGCACTGCTCTTTGAGGAAATAGCAGAGGTTCGAATGCTGGTCACTAGGCTTGTGCAAGTACTCGAGTAGTTGGAAATCGCTGCGATGATTGATTTTGAAATCTTTGATTGCATTGCTTGATTTGTTTTGTGTGTTTATTGGTATTAGTAGTAGAAGTAGTAATATTCAGAGATTTTGTGAAAATAATACATAAACACATAAATGAGGCCTTATTTTGTATTGTCTTCACTGGCTGCATGCAACATCAACATAAAGCACGAGCTGAGTAGTCTGATTCATGAACAAATGACTATTACAACCAAAAGAGTGGGTTCTGTTGCAATGTTTTTTGTCTGTTGAAGAGGAAAAATGTCAGTTGTTTTGTTTGGCTTTATTTAGTGAAAACCAGCTGTAGATTCAAAAGCAGATTTTTGTTTGCACGCTTTATACAACATGTTTTTGCACTCAACAACATCTGGATGGAGTACAGTTGAATGAAACGCAGGGTCTTGGACGTGCTTTTAAAAGTTATTTTTAACTTTTTTTTTTTTTAAAGCTATTTATAACTTGACAAGTCATCTGTAATGCTGCAAGATGCTGAAAAAGATGTCCACCTGACTCTCATCTGCAGTGAAATGTATTTATATAGCGCTTTTCGCAGTATACATCGTTTTAAGTCAGCTTCA